>JAJJWW010018384.1:40859-301852 GCA_023531295.1 Papaver armeniacum
TGTTGTTTTCACTCCCATCAGAAGGACCCAGTATGAAAATTAGAGTCGTGCTGTCACACGCACGACCGCATAATAACAATTATGAACGCGCACCCCTCAACTGTTGGATAAGGATCTTATTAGGATGCCCATCTTTGATCCGAAATTGATGCAAGCTTATAATATTTCATCATTTTTGTAGTTATTGTATTCTCACATATTTTGCTTAATTTGTATTCCGTCCTCGTATCATACTTTTTTTTTTTTGTCTTCTTAATAAATCATAAATCACCATTGACATGAGTGTTTAGAGAGGGAATGGTGATTTATGATTTATCCCGTCCCTAATTTTTGGGTAAAATTTTTTTAGTATACAAACTTAGGTTAAATTTAATGTTTAGCCCACATATTAGTTGTATTTAGCTAATTGTATGTGATTTTTAGACCGTATTATGAGGTGATCAAAATTTAAGTCATATTTAAAGTAAATAATCCTCTTCCACTCACTACTTTTCTACTCCTACTTTCTTCTCTTTTGGTAATCACTTTGTTTTTCTGTTATTTGTGTTCGTTTTAACTTTTATTTCCCTAGCTATTTAATTAGTATTGTACGGGTGGATCACTATTTGGCCACTAATTATGCGATATATTCCAAAACAATTTGCCGCGGCCTTCGGCCGCATTATTCGACTACTACAATCCAGCCCTACCCAAGGAAGAATCCTGGGTCCATCCCTGGTAGCATCATCTTACTGTATCCAATCTCATATGACATGAGTATAAGGTAATCAGGCTGATAAGATCAAGATGGAGTCTATCTCTTTTTTCCTGGTTTGTTAGTTGAGATTGATGAAGTGTTTATGGTTGTAATAAACTGCTGAAGATTCCAATTTCCAAGCTTTGTTATTATCATTGATTTCTTAATATACACTCACTGGTTCTATTTCTGATCGTTTGTTCCCAATATTTAAAATGTTGATCAAACTAATTTATAATTTTTCTATCTAAGTTTTTTTTTTTTTTTTTTTTTGATACATATTTTCTATCTAAGTTCTAACTTACATTTTCCATAATTTATTTTTCTGAAATAAAATTTAACTTTCTCTACCTTAAGGGAATTAGGTGAGGATACTTTATGTTTTTTTAAGCGTCTCGAAGAACTGCTTAGTTATTAATGACGCTAGTAGTGGTGTTGGTAGCTTTATTTTTCATAGATTAGGTATCGCTATTCAAAAAGGAGTTGGAGCCCAGCTTGTTGCTAGGTTACCAACCAAAAGTATGTAATTTATAATAATGATAAAAATTGGTTCCTATTAAAATTATTATATAAAATAATAAAAAATTTAATAAATTTAACTAGATTTGTGTGCCCATGCTACGCACGTACGGGGCATATTTATTTTTAGCTTGGTGTGTGCGGGTCTTCGCCCCACCCCGTGGCGATGTATGATTTGGTGTGTGCGGGGTTTCTCCCGCCCCGTAGCGATGCATTTTCGATTTGGTGTGCGCGGGGCTTCGCCCCGCCCCGTGGAGATGTATTTTTGATTTGGTGTGTCGGGGAAAATACATTAAGTAGGTGGAAAATATATGCATATTTTTTTCTTTTAGCTTGGTGTGCGCGAGGCTTCGCCCAGCATCGTGGCAATGCATTTTCGATTTGGTGTGCGCGGTCCCGTGGAGATGTATTTTTGATTTGGTGTGTCGGGAAAATACATTAAGTAGGTGGAAAATATATGCAGTTTTTATTTATTTTTTTCTTTTAGCTTGGTGTGCGCGGGGCTTTGCCCAGCCCCGTGGCAATGCATTTTCTAATTGGTGTGCGCGGGGCTTTGCCCAGCCCCTTGGAGATGTATTTTTGATTTGGTGTGGCGGGACAAATACATTAAATAGGTGGAGGATATGTTCAAATTTTATTTATTTTTTTATTTTATTTTGAGTTCTTTATTTTCGCAGAAAATATATGGATTTTTTTTCCACTTTATAAATTAATTTGAAGAGAATAGTCCTAATATCGTAATACTTCGATTTCCATAAAATTTGGACTTCTATAAAATTCCAAACAAGGTAAGTTATGTTTCCTTTTAGGTTTGTAATTTTTAAACCAATCGTACGATTGCCAAGTGTCCTCACCTAAATATCATCACTTCATAAATTCCAAATTTAATTTGGTTTTCTTTTTAAATCCTTTTTCTATTCTTTTAAACCAATCATACGTTGTCAACTGTCCTCACCAAAACGCTCGTTACACAAAACTCAAAAAAGACCTATTTTGGCCAATAGGAAGCGTGGGTTTCCTCACCGTTCAACGTTGGAGCTTTATTTGTCTAGGCCTATGTTGCACGGACACGGACACGTGACACGGTTACGACACGACACGGTTATGGGGACACGTCAAATCTCAAAAAAACGGGTTACGGGGACACTTATATATATTATTCACATCATTAAAATAAAATATTACTACAATCTACACAACAAAATAATTACTCTTATTTTCAAAACATTTGATTACTAATTATATAAAATTAATAATAATATAATAATGGTAAAGTTTTTCATGAATAATGCTTGGATTTGACTAAAACAAGAATAAATTAGCGTCTCATTTAGTTTATTTTGAATTTCCAAACCAAAATAAATCATTTATGACGTAAAAATTGACTAAAACAAGAAAGATGTCGTAACCGTGTCAGACATGTAAACAGACACGACACGGTTACATACGACACTTCTCGACACTCAATGGACACGCCACATCATGTGTCGCGTAAAAAATTTTATTGGACACTTTCGGACACGTCATAAATGATTTATTTTGGTTTGGAAAATCGAAATAAACTAAATGAGACGCTAATTTATTCTTATTTTAGTCAAATCCAAGCATTATTCATGAAAAGCTTTATCAATATTATATTACTGTTAATTTTATATAATTAGTAATCAAAAGTTTTGAAAATAAGAGTAATTATTTTGTTGTGTAGATTGTAGTAATATTTTATTTTAATGATGTGAATAATATATATAAGTGTCCCCGTAACCCATTTTTTTTTTAGATTTGACGTGTACCCATAACCGTGTTGTGTCGTAACCGTGTCACGTGTCCGTGTCCGTGCAACATAGGTCAATTAATAGTGGGACGGAGGGAGTATATAACAAAGCTTGGAATATTTTTTCAAGTCACGGTGTTTTGATATCAAAACTAGGCAACCGCCACATCATCAGTGGTTGTCCAGTCACTAGAACCGCACCTCGCTGGTTGCTACCACGTCAGCAACACTGATAAGTCATCAATCACCACATCAGTTGGTTGAGCCAGTAGCAGTGTCATGTCAGCTTCAACACGGGTGGTTCGTTGACATTTATTTTTTTTGTGTTAATAACTTCTTCGTTTTAAGCCCGAATTTGGTGATTTTTTGCTTGTTGAAATCGTCTTTCAGTTCCCTACAACATGGATGCAAAAATCTTGTATTCTAGAAACTTTTATATGTATTTGGGGCAGCAATAAGATCGAGTTTGAGGTTCTTGGATAACAACATGATCGAGTTAAAAGTTCTATGGAGTTCTTGCTTGAGGCTCGTTAGCAACCCTATCCATTGAAGATATTGAAGAGGAGTATTGCTTATGCCATTCAATATTTAGCCTTACATCACTTTGAAATCACATAAAGACACCTTTCACGTAAGCACTTAAGTTTTGCTTTCGCAAGCATAAATCTCGACTTGCACGCGAGTATGAAAGACTTTCCACTTACGCAAGCATAAAGTCTCTTCCTGACCACGAGCCCAACGCTCGATGTTGGTCCAAAGACTCGTACTCAACACAAGCATAAAATCTCGCCTTACATGCGATTATGAAATAATTTCATTTATGCAAGCATAAAGTCTCAACCTGACCACGATCCCAACGCCCGATGTTGGTCCAAAGACTCGTACTCAACACAAGCGTAAGATCTCACCATGCACACGAGTATGAAAGACTTCCAGCTATGCAAGCATAAAGTCTCGTCCTGACCACTATCCCAATGCCCGATGTTGGTCCAAAGACTCGTACTCAACACAAGCAACATGCCAACCTGCCCGGGCATCGAGTGCTACTTAACCTTGTTACGTAGCAAGAAAAAAGCCTTGTGCCATAGTCACAAGCACACTACATTCTACTCAAGTCTCGAGTATCTCTCAAGCATCACAAGTCCACTCCGTGGAAAAAAATTCTCGCCTATCAAGTGAGTAAATTTATAGCAGGTACCACAGTTGGGTGTGTCTTTTCAATGTTTCCGTAAACAATGGGGCGAGCTACGCTTTATTACGGAAACAACAACTCACGCTTGGGAGGCGAGTTACATGATTGGCGATCGAACGCAGAAGGAAAAACGATTTGTTAAGTCTATAAAATTTACGGAAAGCTCGCTAATCATGTCTGACAAGACATAGAGAAGATTCCAGAAGTCTTGTTGTCCAAGTCACTTGTATATGAAGTTTATATCAGAATTAGGGTATACGTAAACTATATAAAAACATATATCCTAAATCCTAAGAGGAGAGGGAATTCTAGGTTAGCTATTCATATAAGAGTTATTGTAATCTTAATATCAATACAATATTTCTCCTTACAAGGATTTACCCGTGGACGTAGGCATCACTCACAATACCACGTTAAATTCTTGTCTCTTTTATGTATCTTTGATTCGCTTTCTATCCCCAGTTTTGCTCATCAACATCAATCAATCGTGCTTAGTGCCCAAAAGTAATTTTTGGTGGATATATTATTAACAATAATATATTAAAATCATTTAATAAACAACCCAATTGTAATCCACCACCACTTATTAATCATATATGAACTTTCCAACAATAACCAAATGCTTTCATCAACAAACCTGATGAAACAGATAAATTAGCTTCTAAATAATTGAGTTTATTATCTTATCACAGAATCGATTATGGGCTTTCAAAACCCTAAATTTTAAGATTATATTCAATTGACTAATTTCTCATTTTCCATGGTATGAGAATGAGAATGAACGAGAATAATACGACTAGTTTAGATTTAAATTTAATGCTTTAATCGCGAATGTTTATATTAGAGAATGACATTCACACGTGCATTTTGTAATTACGGACATTAGGACTTAGCTAGCCATTGTTATAATTCATAAGGATAGTATAGTAAGAACATACACTCTGTTACAGAATAATAATTCAGTTAAGTCAATGGTTTGACTTGACGGATTAAGGTGCCACCCCTTAATATTTTAAATTTTGGGTCCCAAAACTAGGTGCCGGACATTTGTTGGGTATCAAACGTTAAATATCCCTACAGAAAGTTGTCAGTGATTCATTATATTATTATGGCATTACTTTGTTGGCTTATTATAGTGGCCAATTTTATTAGGAAGCATAAACGGGCCCTGAAGTGCAAAACAATTTACCTCCATACGCTAAAAGATAAAATAAGACTCTCAAAGATTTAGGACATATCAATTTAGGTGGTGAACAAGAGGGGTTGATCCAGGCTTGAGCCTCAAATTAGTGCTTCAACATTCCATGTATAAATGTAGAAAATCCTACTACTACATCCAAAGAATCTCAAGACATACATAAAGAAGCAAAATAAACAAGAGAAGTAGAAGAACACAAGGTATACGTGGTTCGGTATGATTACCTACGTCCACGGGGTAAAAGGATGATCTTATTAAGTGGTTCACGGTTACAAGATGAGTACTTCTCTCAATACTCTATGTGTGCTCTCTTTCCTCCCTCTTACTTCTCTACATGGTCTCTATTTATAGTCACAGATGGTGATACATCGATATTAGGGTGTTGGGCCTGATGTAGCTTCCTTGATGTTTTTCTCGGGCGACTAGCTGGTGCTTCAGCCGATCTCCTCTCCTTCTCAAGTCGGGACGTCTACCCGAGTGATGTACTCATCCGATGTCGCCCTTTAGCTTCTTGGCCGAGTTCCATTTTGACTGAGTTTTCCTTATCTCTTCACCAACTCTGTCAGTGCATTGATTGTCCTCGAACCCAATGAGCCTTACGTCAGAACGTTTCCTCTCCTTTATGTCGATTTCACGGGATGTCTCGATTTCTCTTTTCTCGCGCCCAACTGGGATGATTCCATGCTTTTAGTGCTTGTTTCTTTTGGTACACCGTCGTCTAGGATGATTCCACCTGTCCCTGTGGATTATTTACACCTACATTTATGCCCCTTCTTCCGCTCGTGTGATCGACAGGACGGGAAGAAACCGCCTCGTCTTCCCACGTCTTCGGCCATGCCGGGTTTTACGTCATGCTGTTCCCCACTTTCTTCAGTTATTGAAACCGGTTTACCTTCCTCGTCGGTTACCACAGGTGAGGTTTATAAGCCCGACCCTTAAACCTTGTTTTTCTTTTATTCCTTCCTTAGCAGTTTTCTTTCCTCCATCCTCCTCTGTTTTTTTCCACATCTTCTTTATCGTCATTGATTATACTCTCCGCAGGTTTCCTCCCCTTTTTCTTCACTATCTCAAGCTTCATCTACCATTTCCTATTTCCGTGCCGCTGCAACTTCCGTTTTCGGTCATATCTTCACCTTTCCTGCCGTTTCTTCAACTAACTCCCATGGCGTCTTCATCTCCTTCTATGACTGAAAAGAGGTGCGTGAGTTATGTATTTTCTGACGAAGATGGTATACCGCTTGATTCTCTGTTTGTTGTCGAGAGCCATTCTAAGCACGATTATCGTGCTTTGGATTCCATCTTTTCTGATAATCCCTCTTCGTTTTCATGTAGGAATGATAAGAGAATTGCAAAAGATTTGACGGATGAGCAGTTTGTTCAGCAGTTGAAAGATGAGTTCAGCCTCCATGGTTATGACTTCAGGCTCTTATCGGGCCAAAGAGGCGTTTTGAAGAAGGATGATGTTATGAAGTTTCCGCATTCGGCCGAGGCGAATATCATCGCCAGGGGTCAGTTGGAGCTTGGATTGCGTTTTCCTTTGTACGATCCTAGCCGTTCATTTTGGTATGAAGCTCTCTCAAATATCCGCCCGTATCGTGCCCTGGCTCAATGGAATGGCAACACCTTTCGTATCTTGTCCGAGTGGAAGAGGCGCAGTCGAGGCGAGTGTACTCCTACTGCTTGGTCTACTTACGATCCTTCCCAGGCGGGTGACTATACTCCTGCCAGTTTTGCTGATAACTATCGAATAGGGACTGCTACCAATGGTGACCTTGACGGTTTTGCTGCTAGCCCTCATCGTCATAAGACTCTTCTTGATAGTTTCAAGAAACTTTTGTTGGACGAAGATCCCGAGGGGAATAGTTCCAACAGACATGCCCGTCATACTAGCGACGCGGCATGGGACCGAGTTCCTTTGACTATTTCTGGTCGTCTTCTGAGTGGCAAGTTTCCTCCTCCGGTCGAGCCTTATCCCTTCTGGGTGGTCAACGTTGATCGAGTAAGTGTGTATCCCGGTTTTTTACTTAGCTAATTGGTTCGGGTAACTTGTAGGGAGATGTTTTAATTTTTGTGTTGTACAGCCTAAGTTCCAGAGCATTCCTTCTGAGTCTCACGTTCCTCGGAAAAGGGATAGGGAGTTTTGGCGCAAGAGCCAAGGAGGAGACAGGGAAGGTAACAATATATACTGTTTTCCTTATTTTCGTACATGTACGTGTCCATATTTGTTGCCTTGCATGGTTCTGACATCGGCTCATGCACAGAAGTTGAAGGCTGACAAAGCTGATGGTACTTCGGCGAGGGATGGTGAGGATCAGCTGCCTTTATCGCATTTCATGAGGAAGTTGCCTCAGAAAACTTCTGATGTTTCGTCGACCCTTGTAGGTGGGAGGCCCAAAGGGAAGGGTAAGGGGACCAAGGGAGACTTATCTGCCCTGGAAAAAATTGTGCCCGGAAGTTAGCTGATAAAGGGATTGTTCTTGCCGATGGTGTTGTGTATCTTGAGTCTGATGGTGATGATGATGAGGATATGTTCGATGGGGAAGATGAGGTTGATGGTGATGGAGAGGAGCTGAAGAAAACGGAGAAGTCTGGTGGTGGTGGGGACAATGTGGTTATTCGTGATGAAGAGAACATCGCTTTTGGGGGCGAGTTGCTGGAGCCTCTTTCTCCTGTGGTTCCTAACTCAGGCAGTATTACTTCTTTTACTGTTTCGGGCCCTATGTGCAACTCTCTTGGGGATCTCATTTCTCCTGAATTTGCCTCTCTTTCGGATGAAGATAAGATCAAGGCCGTCTCGTTGTATGATAAATCTTGGTTTGAAAAGCACTTTCGATCTACTGGTGAGTTGTGTTCCTCAGGTTATGCATTCATGCCATGGGATAAGTGCTAATGCTGTTGGTGTTTGTAGGATATCAATCGCTCATTGTTAAACGCTGCCATTCAGCGCAGGGAAGTCGCCGAGAGAGAGGGTCTTCGTCTCTTATTACAGTAGGAATGTGACCGATCCCGGGGTCTGGAGAAGCAACTAGCCGAGATCCAAGGTATTTACTTAACTCTCAACTGTTGATGATTGATTCTGTGGTGCCATTATCCTAAGTTTAGTACTACCTTCCTAGCCGAAACTGCTAGTATGGAGGCCGACGCTGCCACGAGGTATCGGTTGTTGAAGACGGAAATTAACATAGAACGGTATCACGTTTCGAATCTGCAATGAGAGGATTGTCAATAAGGGTGATAATATAGATCGTCCTGGAGACCGAGGTTGAGGGTCTTCAATCCCAACTACATCGTTACGAGACTTTTGAGTATGTCCCCGAGGAGATCGATAATCTTAGGGCGAGCTTAGCTCGGTTCCAGAACATCGCTGCCGATAAAATACTGTTGGACGATAACTTAGAAAGTCAGTGTGGTCGATTAAGACTTCAAGTTCGAGATTTGCACGCAGATCGCCTTCGGATTCTGGGGGAGAAGAATGCCGCCGAAAAATATAGTCAAGAATCTCTTGAGAAGCTTAGAGAGTCTAAGAAAGTTTCTGAGGAGTTGGAGTGGGTTCGAGCTCAATTATCGGGTTTGCAGCTAGCGCACTCTCGGCAGAGAGGCGAATGGAACGATCATAAGAAATATTGCCCCTCTAATGAATTTAACGAACAACGCTATCTAGAGCTTTTTTCTAAGATATCTTCTCTTGAGTGTTGCTTGTCTGAGTCCGAAGAAACCGTTAGGGTAGTCGCCCCTTTACTTGAAGGTGGTGTCCCTTTTATTGTGTTTTCGTTGTTGTTGACCTGATGCTATTATTATGTTACTGACCGGTCTCGTGTTTGGACAGCCGAGCAAGGAAGGTAGCGTCGCTGGAAGAGGAGAGCGCCCGATTGAAAGGAAGAGAGGTGCAGCTGTTAGCGAGGGAATCCCAGCTGATCGAGAAGGTGGCCACTGCTGAAGCGGCGTCGATGCAGCTGACACACGACCTTGCTGCTGAAAAGGCGAATTTTAACGATGAGTTTGTCGCGAAGGTCAAACCCGGTGTGAAGGCGGTTCTTGATAAGAAACGAGCTGATGCTGCTGCCAAAAGGGCGACTCCGGGGTCAGCTCTTCCCTAAGAGTAGTCTCGTTTTTTGTAGCGCTGCGTTGCTATTTCACCCTTTGTATTGGGTTGTAATCCGCTCGAATACCTTTATTTTCTCGTATACTTTTTTAGTGGGGTGTTACGTCGTCGACTTGGTTGTTTTTCTAGCATTCTGTCGTTGCTACTCTTATCACCGTTCTTATTTATGTTGTGCCGACGATGTGTGGTTTATTTTTACTACCAAGTTATGTATACCTGCATAAACATGAGTAGATTGGTTAATTCTAAATGTCGTTTCTGTCGAACACACTCAACAAAGGGGAGGTCATCGGGCCCAATGCCATGTCCCGATTGAGGTATCTCATCACCGTCTTTCAAGATCTAGTGGCACAGTAGTTGGTCCTTCCTAGTGTCTATGGGATCGATATCCCAAGAAGTCATCGATTAACTTTCTTGGGCAAGTGATTTCGGCCACTTGCGAGGGGAGCAATGTTGCCTGCTCGACTTCCGAGTACTCATGTATTGACAATCATTCACTGGTTTCCAACCACCAGGGCCCTAGGACTACCTCGGCACTTGGACACTGCCATCGCCCTGAGTTCGAATAGTCCGTCTTAGTGTAAGTCGCACCGACACTTGCAAAATGCCATCGCCCGGTTCGAAACGACCATTCGAGTGTAAGCCGCCCCGACACTTGCATAATTCCATCGCCTCGGGTTCGAAACGGCCATTTAGACGCAATTGTCACATTTCCAACCCCACGTGGCTTTTCAAGGAAATAGATGACAATATATCATACCTTCTTTCATGGGTGATGTAGCTTTAGTCGCGTAGCGTTCCATGGTCGTGGCTCGGGTGTTCCGTCCGGTTTTAGTATCTTGTATGCTACTTCACCAACCTTCTCAACAATGGTATAGGGTCCTCCCCATCGTGCTGCTAGTTTTCCACCTTTTTTATCACGTTCATAACTTGGTAGGTCCTTTAGTACCAACTGTCCCGGTTGGAACTCTCTTGGTCGAACCCGTTTGTTATATTCTCATTGTATTCTTCATTGGTAATTTTCCATTTTTTGTAGAGCCATCACTCTTGTTTCTTCTAGAACGTCGAGCTTTGCCAGGATAAGATCTTCTGATATGTTTCGTCTCCATGATTCGGTCCTTGTTATAGGTATCATTGCCTCCGTCGGAAGGATGGCTTCGGTCCCATACGTTAACATGAAAGGTGATAATCCGGTTGCCTCTCTGCGAGTTATCCTATATGCCCACAAAACGTTGTAAAGCTCTTCGCACCACTCTCCATATTCCCCATCAAGCTTTTTCTTCAGGTTTTCGGCGATGGTCTTGTTTGTAATCTCAGCTTGTCCGTTGCTCTGAGGGTAAAGGGGCGTGGACTTGATCTTTCGGATATTGTAAGTATTGAATAACAAGTCGATATTCTTACCCTGTAGCTGTTTTCCATTGTCGAAGACGATTGCTGTTGGTACTCCAAAGCGACATATGATGTGTTCCCAGATGAATCGAAAAACGTCTTTATCCCGTATATGTTTCAATGGAGCGGCCTCTACCCATTTAGTAAAGTAGTCGGTAGCCACAATTAGATATTTTCTATGCCCCGATCCGACATGCAATGGTCCCACGATATCAATCCCCCATTTGGCGAAAGGCCAAGGGATGATAACCGAGTTTAACGTTCTGCCCAGTGCATGTATCTTCTTTCCAAATTTTTGGCATTCGTCACAGATGAGGGCCATATGCTTTGCATCCTCATTCATGTAAGGCCAGAAATATCCCATGGTTTTAGCTCGTGCTGCTAGGCTACGGCCTGAGCTGTGGTTTCCGGCGTCCCCGTAATGCAATTCGTTGAGGATTGTATGCCCCTCTTCTTTACTCAGGCATCTTAGTAATGGTCCTAGGTATGAATTTATGTACAGAGTATCATCTCGAAGATCGTACGCATTTGCTTTTCTTTTGATTTTGTTGATCTCGGGTCGCCCCTTAGGCAGCTTTCTGTTTCAAGGTATTCGTGAATTGGCTTCTTCCAATCATCGTCCACGATAATGATCGGTAGTGGTTCTTTGCGATATGTGCGCTGATGTCTCTTGTCTCGAGTGCGATGGCATTAAGAATCTCATAACTCGATGCCTTAGACCCTTGCGTCCGTCGGCATGGAGGCAATGTATGCTAAAGCGTCCAGAGTGGCGGTTGTACTTCCTACGGATATGCAGAAACTTGATGCTTGGTATCTGGCCAATGTAGAATTGGGCGAGTTCCCAATATTTCTGTAACAAGGGGTCATGTATGGCGTACTTCCCGGTGATTTGTCGGACGACTAGCTGAGAGTCGCTTGCTAGCCTTACCTCTTGGATTCCCATCTCCAATCGCTTCTTATTCCGTGACATTATTGGTCGCCTTAAATTCAAGCCTAAACGAGTGGACCATCTTTTTCCCTTCGCATCGTGAAGACCAATCCCGGGCCGATCCGTCTTTATTGGATGACCCATCCACAAAAACTTCCCATCGTGTCGAGTTACGGGTCTATAGCAGTCGGACGGATCCTCTCGGTCTTCCTCCATTAAGGGTATGTCTTCTAGTTCATCTTCGTCGCTTAGGGAAGTCTCTGCAGGAAAGTCGACCCTTGCTTGCTTTTACTGCTTGTTCTCATCTCGTAAAAATGTCGAACTGCTTGATTTGAGCACTCCACTTGGAGATCCGCCCCGACCTGGCTGCATTGTCGAGTACTGATTCTATGGAGGACTTTGTGAGCACTCGAATATTGTGAGTTTGGAAATACGTCCGAAGCTTTTGTGTTGCAAACACCAATGCTAGTATTAGTTGCTCGATCCTGGTGTAGTTCCTCTCCGCTGGGTTCATGGTTTTGTTTATGAAATACACCGACTTTTCCACCCCTACAACGTTCTTGACTAGTACGGCACTAATGGCATAACTGGTTGCCCCAAGGTATAATGTTAGTACCTCCTCGGGCTTGGGTCTTTGTAATACCAGCAGACTCGTGAGATGTTGCTTAATTTTCTGAAATGCTTCTTCGCACTCCTCGGTCCATTTGAACGTCTCTCCTTTCCTTAATGTCCCGAAGAAGTCCTTGCACTTGTCAGATGATCGAGAGATAAATCGTCCCAATGCTGCCAAGTTCCCATTTAATCGTTGCACGTCCTTAACTGTCACAAGTGATGACATTTTCACGACTGCTCTGATCTTATCTGGGTCGGCTTCGATGCCTTTGTCGGTAATTATGTACCCTAGAAACTTGCTCGAGGTAACCCAGAAAGTGCACTTGGCAGGATTCACCCTCATCTTGTATCTTCTCATGGTCTGAAATATGTCTCGGAGATCGTCGATGTGGTTGGTGGCCACCTTTCTCTTAACCAACATATCGTCCACATACACCTCAATGGTGTTGTGTATTTTATCTTCGAACATGTATTCTACTAAGTGGCACCTGCGTTTCTCAATCCAAACGGCATTTTGGTGTAACAATACAACCCTCTTGGCGTGAAGAAAGATGTGTGCTCTTGGTCTTCGGGGGCCAGGGGTATTTGGTTGTACCCTGAGTACCCGTCCATTAGTGTTATCGCCTTATACCCGACTATGGATTCTACTAGCTGATCAATGCTGGGGAGGGGGAAGCTGTCCTTTGGGCACGCTTTGTTCAATTCTCTAAAGTCGATGCAGACTCGAACACCTCCATTCCTTTTAGGGACTATCAGCATGTTAGATATCCATTGTGGGTATTGAGCTTTTCAAATAATTCCTTCTACTTGCAACTTCTTCAGTTCGGCCTCCACCGATGTTTGTAGATCGCGTGCAATTCTCCTTATCTTTTGTCGGATGGGCTTGAACTTAGGGTCTATTCTCAAGTGGTGTGAGCAGACTTCTGGGTCAATTCCTTCCATATTGTGCATTTGCCAGGCAAATATGTCCATGTGTTCCTTCAAAAGAGTTATCAACTGCCGAGATTGTTCGTTTTTCAAGAGAGTCCCTATTCTCACCATTTTCGGCTCTTCCTTGGTGCCTAGATTAACTTGTCGGGTAGATTCTAAGGCCGAGAAATTAGGCTTTGGTTCGCCGACTATTACCGGCTCCTGTGATTGCTATAAGACCTCTTTTTCGCCAGTTTCATAGGTGGCGATGACTTGTGACATCACCTTTTCTAGCTCTTCTCCCGCCCTTATTTCCTTAGATTTGTTCTTTTCTTGGCGTTTCCTCGATCGCCTCTCTTTGTTCTGCTGGATATCTATCTGTACGCATTATCTCGCCGCCAGGGAGTCGCCTAACACTTCCACTAATCCTCGATAAGATGGAAACCACAGTATTTGGTGGTACGCCTAAGCGACTCCTTTGATTCCCGCAATCCAGGGTCTACCAAGGATTGCCTCGTATGGTGACACAACGTCGACCACACAGAAGGTGGTGAGTGTGTCGAGGAATCCCTCCACATCCGAGACCCTGAGGGTGACCTCTCCCTTTGGTACTGTGACCGTACCGTTGAAGCCGTAGATTCGATAGGTTGACGGGATCAGGATGTCATCGGATAACTCCATTCTTTCGAAGGTGTCATAAAATAGGACTTGATGAACTACCGTTTTCCATCAATATCCTTTGGACCCCCCATTCTTCGATAAGCAGGGTTATCACTAGGGGATCCCCATGTGCTTGACCATTTAATGGGACGTCTTTCGCTGAGAAGGTGATCGGCTGCATCATCCATGGCTCCATGGGTACAGTTTTGGCCACAATGAATATTTCCTTGCCCGCTTGATGTGACTCAATAATTTTGTAGTAAAAAGGTTCGTTGAGACTTGTGAAAGCAATGGATTTTTAGACTTATAAAAATTAATAATAAAGAAAATTTAACACAAATGTGATTCAAGATATGAGAAAATAACCAAGACACTGATTCCACTATTACACATGAATGAATTACGGTAAATAACCCAAAACTCTAATAATTTTTTTTTAAATCCCTTGTTTCTTAATTAACAAATAAATAGACAAATTCTCAAAAATTAATTGTATCCCTCAGCATAGATTATCTTAATACAAAGCATAACCTATCTAATTGAATCACAACTAATGAAAAGAATTTTGCGAACAATTTAAAACTCTGCAAAAGCAGTGATCGAGTGAATTATAAATTACCAATTATAGATTAGAGCAAATAAGATAGTTACCAATTATTCATGCGTAAATAGCTTCCTCATTGCCTTGGTTGTGGGAGAATTAGCCTCTCATCATGTTGGAAACACGCTCAAAACTCATTTTATTGCTCGAAGGAGGTGTACAAATGATGAAATGGAGTAAATTGGTGAAAATCGGGTGTTTGCAACAATTATAATTGTTGCAAACAACTGTTACAAAAGAACGATAAAGATAAAGTGTTTATGTTGTTTTAAGAGCGCTAAGTATTACGACCCTCGTCTCGTGTCGTTCACACCGTTGATAAGCGACGGTTTTCGAAGTTTAATGTTCTTCGTGTTCTTCCTTCATAGCAAAGCGTAGGTGTGTAACTTGATTTCTATTGCTCTCGTTCTTCTCCAAAACTCTCCCAAACTCTCCATCCCCCATCTGTGAACCCATACACTCCTTTTTATACCCGACAGCAACTAAAATCTCCACATTAACTGCCCAAAAATCTTCACAGTAACTCAATATTATTCGAGAATATTTTCTCTTCAAGCCACCGGATTTACTTTCTTTTTATTTCTTCTCACGATGTTTCCTTGCTATCAAATCTCGATATTTATCTTCTACACGTTCCTTCGCAAAGATAGCACACTCCAAACACACCCATTACACGTCTAAATCCTATACAATCCCGTGTATATCTCTTCTCGGCACATGCTCTCGGTCTTCTCCTCGCGAATTTTCTAGCCAAAAGTAGACGCCGAATCGACCCATACCAACCCTGTTAGGCCCAAAGGAAGATACCCAATGATTTTCAGCCTTGAATCTCCTTCTAGCACGCCCAAAATCGCATCTCAGTTCTGCCAGGCGAGAACCAATTTTTTACCGCCAATTTTCATTTTCAAACGAAGAAGAAGGGGGTGCCCCTTAACCAGTGATGGGGTGCGATTAGCATTTGGCTCCCTGGGGTGCCCCTTTGTAATTGGGTTACCCCTTATGCAAAGTGGGAGTCCGAATAGCAAATTTCCTCCGGAGGTGTTCCGAGCAACTTTTCGAGCCGAATTTTCCAACAATCTTTATTTCCAAAAAATACCTACAAACACACAAAACACCATAATAAGGACAAAAAACGAGTACTAACAATACGAAACATTGAGGACAAATTAGACACATAAATGCGTCTATCAAATACCCCCAAACTTATTATTTGCTAGTCCTCGAGCAAATTTATTCTAGAAAATAAAAATAATTTGAACCCCTAGGCGGCCCTAGTGGCGGAGTGTTGTCTCCGGAGGGTTTACCAGAGGTGTGCCCACAAAACCTTTACTCCAGGACCCTAACTATCTACGGAGAACCTGGAAGGCACTAAAGAATCTCCTTGGTTGGCATACTTATTGACTATAGGAGGAAGTACCACGATGCGAAATTCCAATTCTTTGTACACGAGTTTGCACTCAATCATACTAAAATTCATATAAAGTGACAGAGCTCTACTCAGATAGTCGCACTATGGACATCAATACCCGGAGTCAAAACTAATCACATGGATAGATCAAGAAGATGGATATAAAGAAAAACATATATGGTTTTGATGTTTACTAAGTGAACGGTGTTTCCCTTATCTGTCTGAAGGCCTCGCCAAAATGAACCTATCCTAATGGACCGAGATACTAGTCGACTAATATCAACACACCGGCATATACAAGGGAACCAATGGTCGATAATCCTAACTCTAGGTCAACACAACTGGCATATACAAGGGTTCCAGTGGTCGACTTTATTGAATTTATTCCGGTTGGTCTGATGGTCTGGTCTCAGTTTTTTTTTTTTTTTTTTTGGTATCTCAATCACTCTAATTCACCCTAGCATCGGTAACAACTTGATTCGTGGGCCCCACCTAATCACTTAGAGAAACATAGTTTAAACAAAATAAAAACAGAAGTGAAAAGGACTCAACGAGATATGGTGAAACTATCATGTTATTTCTAACACCTGAGCTCTGTGCTTTTATGAATAGACTCTTTAGATGTTGCCATCTAATCAGATTGGTTCCTCAACTCCTATAACCAAAATGCTTCCATCCACTTAGATTGGTTAGTGCCATCCTTAATAAGCATAAATTTCTAGGCTCTGGAGTTTATTTATTGCAACTAAAAACTAACAAGAAGTTTCTTCCCACCCCAAAACTTAAATCTAACATTGTCCTCAATGTTTCTAATGAAAGAGCAATACCTAAAAGTAAAGTAACATGAGGAATCGTAAAGAGAGAAGTCGGAAAGATAGTACACCGGGTGAAGAGAGAAATCAAAAACTAATATACAACATACAATCGCCTCGATGGTCAATCAAGGGTAAACAGGGCCCTCCAGAGGGACCTCCTCAACATCACCTGTAGGAAAGAGCTCTAAAAAGGGTTTCAATCTCTAACCGTTAACCTTCTAAGAACTACTACCATCCGGTGTCTCGATCTCAACAGCTCCATGAGGAAATACAGTGCGAACAATAAAAGGACTTGTCCACCGAGAACGTAATTTCCCAGGGAAAAGATTCAAGCGGGTATCATATAGAAGAACTTTTTGACCTGGAGAAAATGACTTCCGTAAAATATTTCTATCATGCACAAGTTTCATTTTTTTCTTATACTCCTTCGCACTATCGTAAGCATCTATACGAATCTTGTCCAACTCATTGAGCTGGAGTTTCCTATGGGCTCCTGCCTTGTCAAGTGAAAAATTTAGCTGCTTAACAGCCCAATAAGCTCTATGTTCTAACTCAACAGGTAAATGACATGCCTTGCCATATACAAGCCGATAAGGCGACATTCCAATAGGGGTTTTAAACGCAGTATGGTAAGCCCATAAGGCATCAGTAAGCCTAGACGACCAGTCTTTCCGATTGGGATTAACTGTTTTCTCTAATATACGTTTTATCTCCCTATTGGAAACCTCTACTTGACCACTAGTATGTGGATGATACGGGGTAGCTACCTTATGTGTAATACCATATTTCTTCATCAGATGCCTAAAAGGTCCATTACAAAAGTGCGACCTCCATCACTAATTATAGCTCGCGGTGTACCAAAATGTGTAAGTATATTATTTTTCAAGAACTCAATCACAACCCTATGGTCATTGGTTTTACACGCAACCGCCTCAATCCACTAAGAGACATAGTCTACGGCGACAAGGATGTATAGGTTACCAAAGGAATTAGGAAACAGAGACCCATAAAGTCAATACCCCACACATCAAAGACCTCAACGATTAAAATAGGGTTCAAGGGCATCATGTTCCTACGAGAAATGGTTCCTAATTTACGGCAACGTTCACAAGTAACACGAAAGAATCGTGGGAGTCTTTAAACAACAAAGGCCAATAAAATCCACACTTTGTAATATCTTAGCAAAGATCTTCTTAGCACTAAAGTGACCCCCACAAGCATGAGCATGACAAAAGAAATAATCTTTGGACTGGTCACTCTCAGGTATACATCTCCTAATAATTTGGTCTGGACAATACTTAAACAAATAAAGATCATCCCAAAAGAAGCGCTTAACCTCGGCTAAAAACCTAGAACGATCTTGTTTACCCCAATGTTGGGGCATTCGACCAGTAACAATATAGTTCACTATATTCGCATACCAATGTGATTGGGAGACAGAGAGAACAATTGTTCATCAGGAAAGCTATCCTTTATATGAATGGAATCATTAGGAGAACTAACAACTAGCCTAGACAAGTGGTCTTTACTACATTTTCGCACCCTTTTTGTCTCTAATGTCCTGGACAAAATTCTTTTAATAAAAGGATCCATATAATCAATCTAGGTTTGGTATCCTTCTTAGACAAAAGGTATTTCAAAGCAACATGATCAAGTATAGATTACGATCTTAGAACCTAAGAGATAGGGTCTAAACTTGTCTAAGGCAAACACAATGGCTAACAGTTCCTTCTCCGTAGTGGTATAGTTCAAGCTGGGCATCATTGAGTTTTGCTAGCATAATAAATTACATGAAGTAATTTGTTTTCTCGCTGACCTAGCACAACACCAATAGCATAATCGAAGCATCGCACATGATCTCAAAGGGTAGGTTCCGGTTAGGTGCACTGGACTATGGGGGCGGTAGTGATTAAAGTCTTAAGCTTCTCAAAAGCCTCTAAACAAGCATCATCAAAGACAAACTTAACATCTTTTGCAAGCAAATTTCAAAGAGGTCTAGAAATCAAGCTAAAATCCTTAATCAATCGACGATAAAAACTCGCATGCCCTAAGAATGACCTAATATCTTTTACGGTATTTGGGACTGTAAAGTCTTAATAAGGTCAACTTTGGCTTTATCTACCTCTATACCCTTAGAAGATACGATATGCCCTAAAACAATTCTGATTGAACCATGAAATGACATTTCTCCCAATTAAGCACTTGATTCTTTTCCTTACATCTAGTCAACACTAATGAAAAATGATGCAAGCACTCATCGAAAGACGAACCAAACACCGAAAAATCATCCATAAAGACCTCCAAGAACCGTTCTACCATATCGAAAATATGCTCATCATGCAACGCTGAAAAGTCGCAGGGCGTTACATAGCCGAAAGGCATGCGTCTATACGCAAAGGTACCAAAGGGACGGGTAAAAGTGGTTTTGTCCTGGTCTTACGGGGCAATAACGATCGATTATAGCCGGAGTAGCCATCTAAAAGCGAATAATGACTATGTCCAACTAATCTCTCAAGCATCCGGTCGATGAAGGGAAGGGGAAAGTGGTCCTTCCTAGTGACCTTGTTCAATTTCCTATAGTCAATACAAACACGCCAACCCGTGGTCACTCGGGTAGGGATTAACTCATTGTTATCATTACGGACTACAAGTAATATCGGATTTCTTGGGAATAACTCCGAACGAGGCTGACCCACTTACTATCCGAAATAGGGTAGATAATGCCCGCATCTAACATCTTAAGAACCTCGGTTGAACTACTTCTTTCATATTGGGGTTTATTCGACGTTGCATCTCCCTAGAAGGTTTGGTATCTTCCTCTAAATAAATCTGATGCATACTAACTGTAGGACTTATACCCTTAATGTCCGCTTTATGGTCCACCCTAAAGCTTCCTTGTTGTTTTGAAGGACGGTTACTAGCCTACTTTCCGATCACTATCCAAGTCGGAAGAAATAATCACGGGTAAAGTCTCGGAAGGGCCTAAAAACACATACTTTAGGGTATCGATAATGGTTTTAGGTCCAACTTAGGAGGATCTTCTAACGAAGGGACTAGGGTAGACTTAGAAACGGGTAGAGGTTGAACTTGGGTTTCCAACCATTACTAGTGTCTATCAAAGGGTTGAATCTAACAAGGCATTCACCTCATTAATCACATCATCATCATAAAAATCAATCCCAAAGTGAGCTAGGCGGTTCTCTAATGGATCTTCTAACAAAGTGTTTGGTAATGACTCGACTAATGTTCCTATCATGTTCACCTCTTCTATGCTCGAGTCATCTAGTTCAGAGGGTAGCTTACTAATATGAAAGACATTGACTCAATAGTCATATTACCAAAAGACAAATTCATAATACCGGTTCGACAGTTAATGATCGCATTGGATGTAGCTAAAACAGGCGACCTAAAATTACCGGTATCCGGTTCTGCAGGTCGTGGACAGGTTGGGTATCTAGGATAACAAAATCCACCGGATAAATAAACTTGTCGACCTCTATGAGAACATCATCGATCACACCCCGAGGAATTTTAACGGACCTATCGCCTAAGCGAAGAGTCATCTGGGTAGGTTTCATCTCACCAAGTCCTAGCTTAAGGTACACATGGTATGGGAGTAAGTTCACTGGCTCCTAAGTCAAGCAAAGCTTTCTCAACACGGTATTTACCTATTGTGCAAGAAATAGTAGGGGACCACGGGTCCTTATACTTAGGAGTAGTGGTATTCGAATAATGGAACTCACGTGACTAGCTAGGAAGGCTTTCTTCGAACACTAAGCTTACGCTTTCGTGTACACAAGTCCTTAAGAAACTTGGCATAAGCGGGAATCGCTTAATCGCATCCAACAATGGTAGGTTGATAGTTACCCGCTTAAAAACCTCCAATATATCATTAAAGTTTGACTCCCTCTTAGTTGGAACTAGTGGGAACGGGGCTCTTGGAACAAAGCCTGGCTTAATATGACCCTCATTGGTCTCATTAGAGACTCTATCAGTCTCCTCATTTTCTGGCTCAGAAGGGTGAACTACAACATGTTCACTTTCAGGCATGGCGACCTTATTGTCAACTTTCTTTCCACTCCTAAGGGTTGTAATAGAATTCACATGATTGTACGATTTCTCTCCTTTAGGGTTAGGATTAGTATGACTAGGGAACCTTCCATCTTCTCTCTCACTAAGGAACTTAGCAATTTGGCGACTTGAAGTTCTAATTTAGCAAGAGACCGGGAATTATTCTTAAAATTCTGCTTGGTTTCCTCTTGAAAATTACCCGGCTTTTAACTAACATTTCCTGGCTCTGTGTTAACATATCCCGGCTCTTTTTTAGTATACTAAAAGATTCCTCTAAGCTAGTCATTCTATTCTCGAAGGGTTCGGAACTGGGTTTGACACGAAGAACTCTTATTATAACCAAAACACAGGGGAGGCTGAGAATTACTAGGGATGACCTTGATTCAGCCCTTAGACCAAGAGAAGTTAGGATGGTTTCTCCAACCGGGGTTGTAGGTCTCTGAGTATGGGTCAAACTTCTGACGGTTCTCAAACCTAGCATTGTTATAGATATCATGAGCTTGCTCTTCACTATCCTGACCTTCCCAAAATGAGTTATCGGGCTCTATTCCACAACTAGATACTTGAGAGGTTCTATTAGGTTCACCAAGGGACCTATTTTTAGACTGACCCATCTCCAAAGCTTCTAACCTTCTGGACAAAGTAGCAAACTTAGCATCTGACTCGAAGCTTGTATCTACCACATTGGTGCAGCTTCTATTAACCAAGAGCCTTTTAGGGGGTTCAACAAAGGACTCTCACTATTGGGATTTCTCAGCAACATCTCCTAAGAAGGTAAAGGCATCCTCAGCACTTTTATTAGTAAACTCACCAGCACACATAAACTCGACCATGGCTTTGGTCGAATAGTCTAAACCATCATAAATAATCCCTACAAGTTTCATCTTATCAAATCCATGGTGAGGTTTCTTGGGATAGGAGATCATTGAATCTCTCTAAAAACCTATAAAGAGGCTCTCCCTCTTGTTGCACACTAGCACTAATTTTCTCGCCTAACACTGCAGTTTTATGCTTAGGGTAGAATTTCATATAGAAAGCGGCGATAAGTTCTTGCCATGTTTCAATGGATCCGGATGGTAAGTTGTTTAGCCAGTCTTGGCTTTATCTTTTAAGGAAAAGGGGAACATCTTAAGTTTCAAAACTTCATCGATAAGGTCTTTTATTCTAACCGTCCCACAAATTTCCTCAAAGTTCCTAATATGAAAATAAGGGTTCTCATCATCTTTTTCTAAGAATATAGGGATCATCGAAGGATACTAGCTTTTATCTCGAAGTTAGCCGTATTGGTGGCAATTTAATGCACGAAGCTCGGTTGGTCCCGGTTGGGAACATGTAATCTTTCAAAGTTGCCATCGTTGGCACAAACCGAAGTAATAGGGGTACTTTCCTCACGAAGAGGCAGATTCTCAAAACGAAGTTTCCAAAACGGGGCTCTCAAAAGAAGAGTCTTCGAGTTCCCCGCTTTCACAAGAAGAACTACTAGGTTTGTCACTAATCAAACGACCTAGAGTGTTTCTTTTCCAAGCCCGATCTCTAATGACCTCGGGCATAACTAGAAAAACAAAACAAAAGAAAAAAAAAATCCTAAAAGGAAGGGAAGTTCTATGAAAGCACAAACAAGGCTGACTCCACCACAGCAAACCTGATGATATCTAGCAAACAAAAAGCATGATGGCTCGACTTAGATTGTTTTCTAGACCAGCTTCTAATCATTCGAAAGGGAATTCGTTACAATTTAAGAAAACCCCTCTGGATCAATCCGAGTCAAAGTAAGTTGAATCAAGGCGAGGGAAGCTCAGTGGAGCTTTGATACCCAAGGCCTTACCGCTATTACAAGGCGGCGCAGTCACGCGTTCAACTTCACAGAGACCATCATGAACTTCAAAGTATACTAAAAGAGTAACTAATATTTTTCGAAAGACTTTCCTACTAAGATCGTTACCCTATCGGTCTCGTTCTATTCCACATTTTAAGGCTTACGTTCGTGTTAAGTATTGTTTTCCTAAGGCGGGAAAGAAGAGAACGGTGATGAAATCCGAACCCTTATCTTGTATGGCCAGTCCGTGCCCTTTACTAGGAATTGAAAAACATCCGTTTTCAAGTCCTCAGCATATATGCAAACGAAGGAATACGAGTAACTCCTTTGACGGGGGATTCGCGAGTGTTTCGACAAACTTACCTCCCGTACCATATGGGGGATGAACCGTTGTAGTCGACTCGGGCCACGACTCCTATGACATGTACGAACCTGAGGGGCCGAGGTGATATCGTAATCACCGTCCTTCTCAGCAAACAGTTTAATATTTAATACTACCCTTCCGTAGGGTTTAAAAAAAATAAGGAATGTCTGAATGTCCAAATGTCCAAGTCCAAAAAGTAAAAGAAAAGGAAAGTCTAAAAAAAATAAAAATTTCTAAAAAAAATAAAAATGCTCTCTTTTTTTTTTCTCTCTCTTTTATAAAATAAAAAAAAAATCTTCTTCTTTCGCTCCTTTCGCTTTGTCTTTAACTCCAAATCTCTTAGTATTCACGAAAAGTTTTGGCAAATTTTTCTTTCGCTCCAAATCCCAAAGTCTGAAAGGAAAAGACAAAAACCCAAAAAACGTAAAGAAGAACAAATAAATAAAAACCTAAAAGAAAATCTAAAAACTCTAGCCTAAAGACAAGTCGCGTCGTGGCGCCAAAAATTGATGTGACTCAATAATGTTGTAGTAAAAAGGTTCGTTGAGACTTGTGAAAGCAATGGATTTTTAGACTTATAAAAATTAATAATAAAGAAAATTTAACACAAATTTGATTCAAGATATGAGAAAATAACCAAGACACTGATTCCACTATTACACATGAATGAATTACGGTAAATAACCCAAAACTCGAATTATTTTTTTTTAAATCCCTTGTTTCTTAATTCACAAATAATCAGACAAATTCTCAAAAATTAATTGTATCCATAAGCATAGATTATCTTAATACAAAGCATAACCTATGTAATTGAATCACAACTAATGAAAAGAATTTTGCGAACAATTTAAAACTCTGCAAAAGCAGTGATTGAGTGAATTATAAATTATAGATTAGAGCAAATAAGATAGTTACCAATTATTCATGCGCAAATAGCTTCCTCATGCCTTGGTTGTGGGAGAATTAGCCTCTCATCATGTTGGAAACACGCTCAAAACTCATTTTATTGCTCGAAGGAGGTGTACAAATGATGAATGGAGTAAATTGGTGAAAATCGGGTGTTTGCAACAATTATAATTGTTGCAAACACTGTTACAAAAGAACGATAAAGATAAAGTGTTTCTGTTGTTTTAAGACTGCCTTTCGTATTACGACCCTCGTCTCTGTGTCGTTAACACTGTTGATAAGCGACGGTTTTCAAATGTTTAATGTTCTTCGTGTTCTTCCTTCACAGCAGCAGTAGCAGAATTGTGTAACTTGATTTCTATTGCTCTGTTCTTCTCCAAAACTCTCCCAAACTCTCTGTCCCCCATCTGTGAACCCATACACTCCTTTTTATACCCGACAGCAACTCAAATCTCCACATTAACTGCCCAAAAATCTTCACAGTAACTCAATATTATTCGAGAATATTTTCTCTTCAAGCCACCGGATTTACTTTCTTTTATTTCTTCTCACGATGTTTCCTTGCTATCAAATCTCGATATTTATCTTCTACACGTTCTCTTTCATAAAGCATAGCACACTCCAAACACACCCATTACACGTCTAAATCCTATACAATCCCGTGTATATCTCTTCTCGGCACATGCTCTCTTTGTTCTCCTCGCGAATTTTCTAGCCAAAAGTAGACGCTGAATCGACCCATACCAACCCTGTTAGGCCCAAAGGAAGATACCCAATGATTTTCAGCCTTTGAATCTCCTTCTAGCACGCCCAAAATCGCATCTCGGTTACGCGTGCGAGAACCAATTTTTTCCCACCAATTTTCATTTTCAAACGAAGAAGAAGGGGGTGCCACTTAACCAGTGATGGGGTGCGATTAGCATTTGGCTCCCTGGGGTGCCCCTTTGTAATTGGGTTACCCCTTATCCAAAGTGGGAGTCCGAATAGCAAATGTCCTCCGGAGGTGTTCCGAGCAACTTTTCGAGCCGAATTTTCCAACAATCTTTATTTCCAAAAAAACATACAAACGCACAAAACACCATAATAAGGAAAAAAACGAGTACTAACAATGCGAAACATTGAGGACGAATTAGACACATAAATGCGACTATCACCGCTCGATCTCTTTTATGAATTCTTGAAGTGATACCGGTTCCCAAATCAAACCCTTGAGTTGCCGAGTGTGATACGGTGTTACAGGCGAACTGGGTACCACGATTGATTCTTATTTGATACACTGGAGCGTCGGGTTGAGCAGATGTCGGCAATATCTAGACGAAATGTCGCAAATATCCATCTCGGATCGGAGTCTTTGGACGATATCTTTCACCTCCGATAATCGTTGGTTGAATGGCCATGGCCCGGTGGTAATGGCAAAACTCGGGTGGTTCCTTGTTTCGTCGAACCGAATTCCCCTAGTCTTAGGGTATCGAATATCATCCCTCTTTTCGACTTCCTTGAATATCTCTTCCAATGTTGCGTTTAGTGGAGTGTAAGATATGGGTTCGTGACGAGGCTTCTTTCCTTTCTCGACCCAAACTTTCTTGTTCTCCCTGTGATGTTGTGTGCTCGGCCTTTTCTTCGGTCGCTAGGAATCTTCTCGTGTGGTTGCCTCTACTGTAGCGCTTGCTTCTTGTATTCCTTTATTCTGTGCTCCTTCCTGTATTTCTTCTAGGGCGATGTAATGTTCTTGCATCTTTCTGATCTCCCTTAGTGTTTTAGGTTTCTCGGTGTACATTGCTATCCAAATAGGATCGGCTTCCCCAATGAATTTTCGAACCCGAAGATTCGGTGATCGTTGGTACCTTCCGATATCGGTGCATAACTTCCTCCATTTGTCTGTTAGAGACCGCAGCGGTTCTGAATCTTCGTGCAAGCGTAAAGATCTTGTTTACTCAGTAGCCGAGCTATCTTGTTATGCATGTAAGTTTCTAGGAAGGTTTCCACCAAGACAGCGTAACTGCCAATGGATTCATCGGGCAGGGTATAAAACCAGTTCTTTGCCTCACTCTCCAGGCTTGCCGGAAAGAATTTGCACATGACCACATCGCAATTCGCCCACTGCAACAAGGACATGCTGTATATTTTGATGTGTTGTCCTGCATCGCCCGTGCCGTCAAATCTTGATGGGAAGGTCGGCAATGTACATTTTGGCGGGAAAGGAGTCTGATCCAACTCCTTAGTAAATGATGTCTTCTGTGCTTCACTGATTACTTCTGCCAACTTATCATCCTCGCCATTTCCTGTCAGTTTCTTGACCATCTTCTCAAGTTGCTCGATCTTTTGCTTGGTTGTTGCCCCCATAGTCTCGTTTGTCGCCCCTTCCTCAGTCGAAGAATCTTCTGGTGGGTCGTATCCTCCCCTTGAGCGATTAAGGTCGGGCTTGCGCTCTCGGCCTGGGGGTGGGTTTGGGATGTTTCTCGGCTGGGTGTGACTGCTGGAAGCGCCTCGACTTGACGATCCTCTTGACCCGACTCTCCGGTTGCGGAGTTGGTAGTTTTTGTGTTCCAAGGCCAGGTTCCTTCTCTGTATCTCTCTCATAAGGTCCTCCTGCCTTCGTTGGCTTGACAAGATAGCAAGCAGCATTGGGTCGGTGCTTTCATGGATAGAGTGGCCATTCACTTGATTTCCGGTTATAGTGGGGGGTGCGGTTGGAGGTTCAGCCGGTCGGGGGATAATGGGGGGAACGTTTGGAGCTACAGGAAGATCAGTTGCCGCTGGTGGAATGTCTCGGTTGAGGTCGCCCATTCCTAGGCGCACTCGTCTAAGCCTTTCTCCTTCTTGCTCTATTGCGCGTTGATAATCCGTCGGTTGTCTTTCTCGCCCCCGCTCCTCCTGTATCGTTTGCACCTCATCCTCTTCCTCGATATCCGATGCGGTTCTTCCGTCCTCCATGTCCTCGTGCATCATCTGGCTCGGGTTGATCCTTAGTACTCTTGGCGGGAGATCATCGTCTCGGTCTAGATCGACTTCCTCATTGACATTTGCCATTCCTATGCCTGGTGCCCGAGTCTCGCTCTGATGGTTTTGTCGGATATCCTCTTATCGGGAGTCCATCAGTCCTTCATGTGTATTAGATCCCGCTATGGCCCGATTCCTGAAAATCCTACTCGTCCTGGATGTGCTCGCCATCGCCTTCGAGGTTGCTCTTGGATCTCGGCTCTCCGTCCGTCCCTACCTACGTCGAGAAAAGTACACAACACTTACTTGAACTGTTTTCGAAAAGGTTAAGGATGAAGTACGACGATTCTGTGTGTAAGGTAAAAAAAGCATTTGTAGTACAATTCCGTTTATGCTAGCGTATTGATCTCCGCAATCAAGCGGTTTTGACCGTAAATGACAAATTTTTGAAAAGCTGTCTCAACACATCGCTTTCGGTACTTCCTTCATGCCTTAATCATTATTTGTCACGACATTCCTAGTGCGAAGTCATTAATCAACCGTACGTTAGATCGGAAGATTTCTTTATTGACTATGGTTGATGATATGATAACCTTTACTGATTTGTTGTGCCGGCCGTCTTCGATCTTGTGAGGCCTTTAGTATAGGATCAAGATGAGACTTACTAATGAAGCGCTCACTAAATTCTTTCCAGCCGTAGTTTCCGGAAAACTGAACTCGATGACTTCGAGTTAGCTTTGCCTCCACCACTGTTGTAGTTTGTTTATCTCACTAAGAAGGTCCAAATGACGGAATAACGTTTCAACTTAGCTTCTACCGATCATCAAATATAATCCATTTGGGAGATTTGAGATGTTATTACATTTACCTTAGATCGAAGACCAGGCGATCTTTGGCCCAAAAAAGCTTTACTCAACCGAAAACCTTTAACTCTACATAAGGAGATTAATCAAACTTGCCCGACCGGAATCTCTCACTCATAAGGTAAGAGATTTTTATGGATCTTAATTGATGGAATTAAGACGATGAAAATAACTAAACCGGTTTTTCCTTTGAAACTAAAATTCCATGAGATTTTCAAAGATTTAAGTAAGTAAAAGCAAATGTAACAAAATCGAACTTTTGACCACAAAGGAAAACTTGAAACGATAAATCTTACAACCCATAAATTTCAACCATTAGAGGTGAAAAAGTGGCCAGCGAGGTGGAATTTCATTCTAGCTTCTACCAACATCATAGGATGTTATTTCGGGAGCTTATTGAGCTTCTAATAATTCGCTTAGACAACTTAAGCAAACAACCTAGTTTGATGATGTAACCTTGGCTACTCGACTTAACCGGAAGCGATTGATGCTTATAAAACAATCCTACACCAAATCTTAACAAAGTTTTACTAAGAAAACAAAAACAAGAAGATCTCGCAAGCTTTGTCTATCCACGTTTTTAACCAAAAGAGTTTCTCCCTTAGCTTAAACTAATACGCAAGGTGACTTAGGAGCTTGGATTTCTCTCTTTTGGTAACCGATTTCAAGGTATCCGAAGATGTTACACGTTCCCCTTAGTCGGCACCATAATGTATATGTAGAAAATCCTACTACTACATCCAAAGAAATTGGTTTCATCCTAGTATAACATGGATAAAAACAATTTCAGGTCGATCCTGAACTGATGAAACCAATTTCATGTTACTATCAAACTTTGATGAAATCAATTTCAAAACAAACTAATTCGCTAATTTCATCATCACCATCATTTTTGAATGAACTTAATCATCGACACAGCCACCACCATTACTGAATCAAGTTTTATTTCACAAGGATGGTATGAGAAGAACTCCTAGACTTGCTTCACTGTGGATCAAAAAGGTGACAAGGGAACTAACCAGGATGTTATGATTGTTAGGAAGAATTTCTCTTAACATGTATTTGAAAAGAAGATAAAACATAAAATCGAGAGAATTAAGGTAGTTAACGCCTAAACACTAGTTTCATCCGTGTTTACACAAGAAGAAAAAAACGGAATGAAATTTCACTCATAAAAATGATTCATTTCAGAAAATTAAGGTAGTCAACATCAATTCGTGTGAAATAGATGAGTTCTGATAATAAAATCATGAAAAAAAATTAGGATCGAGAAACTTACCAGTGAAATTGATGGAATAGAAAACCCTAATTTTGGTTTGAATGAATTTGAGAACTCTCCATTTAATTAGGGTTGCCGGTGTTTTGTGGTGGTGGTGATATCAATGTTGACGATGATGTAGTTGTTGGTGTTGGTTGTAGTTGTTGTAGATGATGATGGTGGTGGTTGTAGTTATTGTCGATGGTGGTGGTGGTAGATGTGGTTATAGTTGATGATGGTGGTGGTGGAGAAAGAGAAGATCGAGAGCAGAAGAAGAAAGTTATGGAAACGGTGGAGATCGTGGAGAGGGAGATCGATATTATCTAGAGAAGGAGAAAAAATATAAGGGTAATTTAGTCTGTTCCCATTAAAAAGATGCTCTGTCCATATGACCCAGGCCGAATTCTACCCGTCCATTTGACCCGGAAAAAGTGCCATTTGGGCTATATAGCCCATTTTCTGATTTAATTACACCTCATGATCTTCCGCCATGATATGACTAATAATAAATTATGAGATTAATTCATAATATCAAAAATATATGTACATCAAAATCTTTGCACTTAATGTACATGCAAATCTCATCTGTTCGACTCCTTATAAATTCTAACTCAATTCCACAACAAAATCAGATGAAAAAAAAAGTAGAAGAACAACAACAAAAAAAAAAAATGGCAACCAAAGTCAATCTATTGTTTTCTTCAGTTTTCATCTTTGTGTTCTTCATCCAAAGAGGTTCAGCAGCTTCATGTTTGAACATTAAACAAGAAAAAATTGGTCCCTTTCGTGAACACACGACCGAATACTCTGTCACGATCAGTAAAACTTGCAATTGCATTATATCCAACTTGGTCTTGGAGTGCCCTCACTTACAGAGCCTTGAAAGAATGCAAGGGATTAGCCCAACATCTGATGGCCGTGACTGTTTGGTCAATGGTGGTGGTGTAGTTCAAACTCCTTTTGTTTTTAAGTATGCTTGGTATCAACAATTCGATCTCAAAATTAAGAGTTACACTTGCTAATTCAACAAAAATATAAGAGCTTGGGTTTGAGAAGTGAATCGAGATGAAATTCGAATCCAAATCATTCGAACAGATTTTATCTCTTTCTACGTTTTTCATTGGTTATTTTCGTTTGTTTGAGAAAATATAATAAATCTTCGAGAAGGCATACTACATGATAAAACTAAATGAATGTTTTGCTTAGTTATAAGCCGTATCAATAGTAATGTCTTATCTTTTATGAATAAGATTAATTAGTTTGTTTTTCATCTCTATCCTCTTTTTTTTTTTTTTTTTTTTTTTTGGAGAATTAAAGTTATAAAACTCCCGAATCTAATAACATTTTCAAGGGGTTATCACTTATCATACCAACATGAGTTACCAAATTCATATAAAACATTATGAAGGTCTTATACAAGATAATTCTCTGACCTTAATTTAATTTGCAAGTACAGAAGCCTTGTAACAACGTTATCCTTTTTGAGATTTCTACTTACGACCTTAATTCAACCACCGTTGACAGAAATTCTGAGAGATTATTTTCGACTTAAGCTGCCAGTTATAGAAAGTTGACTCTTCGATTCAGTCGGTCGCCCTCCATGAGCAAATGCAGACCGAAACATTTTTTGTCCTTTTTGAAAATATTTATCAAATTTTAGCGAACATACCCAAATACAAGAATAAAAACTTGTACTATAGGATGTGAGCCTCAAAAATAGCGAAACCAAGAATGAAGATAGGACACATATGAAGAACCAATACTCCTTACCCGAAAAAAAAAAACAACAACGAATACAAAAATTAAACTGAGCTACAGAATACAAAAAGATAAAATAAGTTGAGTTGCATGCAGCATGTACATGTGTTATATAGAAAGAAAAAAAAAATCGGTTCTATAGAATTACAAGCAAAATATAGGTTTGGGTGAAAAAACACAAAAAAATTTAGTCATATATAACCTTACTTTAATCTTTGTTCTTTATCGTATCCTTTTCTCTCTCATATTTATTCATAATACTTCTAAAAAGAGGATTGCAAAGATGGGCATGAAATCATACTCAAAATTAAAGAAGAATTCAACACTTTCAGTTTTGAAACTATCAAAAGTCGGGAGGGTCGACGAATGAAGAACATGCCGACTAACTTTCGCCGGCAAGGTCTGCGGATGAAGAACATGCCGACAACTTATGGCCGGCAAGGTCGATGAATGAAGAAGATGCCGACTTTATTATTTTTGACACACAGGAGACTGTTGTTAATGCTTCACTAGTCGGCATCTTGTTGATTTCTTACCTTGCCTGCTATCTTATAGTCGGCAAGGTTGATAAAAAAATACCCTGCCGACTATAGAATTTTTGACATACAAATAAAAATGATTAGTCAGCAAGGTATTAATTTCATAACCTTCCGACTAAATTATAGTCGGCAAGGTATAAGGATGAATATCGTGCCGACTAAAATATAGTCGGCAGGGTAGAGGTTGAATACCGTGCCGACCCTGTAACTACTGATTTCAGAGATGAAAAGTCGACACGATATTCAACCTTATAACTTGCCGACTATATTTTAGTCGGCAAGGTCGAAAAAAAAAACCTTGTCGACTTTCGCTTCGTTTTGATTCTTCGTTTTTTTTTTTTTTTTTGATCTCATCATGTATGGTTAGAGTTTTGAAGAAAGAATTTGAAATTTTTCTGAATATGTTTTAGTCGGCATGGTTTTTTAGTATGGGCAATTTGGTCTTTTGACACCTTTTAGACACCCCTTAGCACACTAGTTTGAATGGGAATAAAATGGGTATACCCCAATTAGTTTGGGTATACCCCAATCTCGCCAGGTAAAATATAGGTTTGGGTGAAAAGGACACAAAAAATTTAGTCATATATACCCTTACTTTAATCTTTATTGTTTATCATATCCTTTTCTCTCTCATTTTTATTTTCTTTTTCCAATTTTAAAGTAATCGCGAGAAAGTTCTTAACTTCCGAAATATAAGTCGGATTTTAATAAAATTTATATTTTTGGAAAGGGCTCGAAAATCTCTGCAAAACAAGATCCGTTGTTGATATGAAATTCGAAAAAAAAAAATTATTTTCAACCCGGCCGAGAATACATTATGCACCCGGGTGCAACCTGACAAAAATAATTTCCTACGAAAATATGCATTATGCACCCAGGTGCAACTTGGCTAAAATTATTTCATATAAAATATATAGTATGCACCCAGGTGCAACCTGACCAAAATTGTTTTTCTACAAAAATATGCATTATGTACCCAGGTGCAACCTGGCCAAAACATTTTTTCAATATAAATCAAAAAAATATGCATTATGCACCCAGAGCAAAACCTATATCCTATCAGAACATACCTTATGCAATCGTGTGCATCTTGTGTATTTCGTGGATAAATCTAGGTTTATTCTACTAATCACCTGCAATATATTGTGCACAATCAAAATCGTTAGTTCACGATTTCGAGCAATAAATCCAGCGCCATTACCATCACATTCACCATTAAAACATCAACCAAATGCAAATATTATAAAACAAAAATAAGATGAATAACAAAAAATTCAAAAAAAAAATATATTATCCACTCAAATGCATTTAGGCCAAAACCTATTTTATGTCATAAAATATATTATGCATTTTGGTGCATCTTATTTCGTGGAGATTTAACCTAATAATCACCTCTAATTTATTAGACACAACTAAAATAACTAATCCAATAATATCTCAAGCAATACATCTATTACCCTTGCCATCAAATCCACCGTACATATCTCAACTAAAGTCACTGTACATACCTAATAAAATCATGATACGTGTGTGAACAAAATGAACACTTATAAGAACAGGTGCTGACTGATAAAGCATGCAGTTATATTAGTGTCATGCACCAAAACATAACAACACTATGTACCACTCAATAAATGACACAACACAAATGATGTTAATAAAGGTCCAATTTTATTACAGATGTTGTAATCGGCAAATCAGTATAAGGTGGGTTTAAAAAGGATTCAATACTACCTGATGAGCAATCAAAAACCAAATTCAAAAGCATTCCACATATAATTGCTTCTACTTACCCAGATCATCTACGGATCCTTTTGATAAGTCCTTATGTGACGTCCACTTCTGTATCCTTTGAATCATAGAAAGAAAACAAAATTTGAATGCTCTTCGTTGCAAAGCTAAGTTTGATAAACACCCAGAACTCATAATCATACATAGATCCTAACACACCCATTGATCTAGACGAATTATTACAAAAATCAATGCCAAAAGCCTCACTGCAATATTGAATTAATGAACTTTCCCATTCAATTTCTTCTCACTAATGATCTATTACTAGATTGAGTAATTGAAAATCAATTTTACCCCATCTAATTAAATCCTTCATCATCTGTTTCTTTTGATAAATTTCTATCTCAGCACCTTCTTCACTTTTTGATGCATCTGCGTGTTGTAAATCACCAACACCTTCTGCCATCAAACCAATTTTAATTCAAGCAAAGAAATCCCTAATTTAAATTCCACCGTTGTTGTTGTTTTAGGGCTGTATAATTAATCAAAATTGGATATCCCTTTCTCTATCTTTCTGTTAAGGGTATAGAGTATTTGGGTGGGGAAATACATCTCTTTCTTTTACATTCCCTTCATTGTTTAAACTATCTGAGAATAAAGTTTCAAGAATATCGGAAATGGTCTCCACTGATGGGAATTGGCAATTCAATTTTAAAAGAAATCTGTCTAGTATGGAAGTCAATGACTTTTCCGATCTTATGTTGAGAATTGGTAGCAACCCTCTAGATCTTGATAATCTTCCTGATACCAGAAGATGGTCCTTGCACAGCTCTGGTATATTCAGTGTTAAATCGCTATATGCAAAACTGGTTGAAAATTTTGGTATTGCAGACTTTCCCCATGCCTTTGTTTAGAAGAAAGCTATCCCTCCAAAAGTCAACTTCCTAATCTGGTGCGTAATGCATGAAAACTCAACACGATTGATATCATGCAGATTAAAGGTATTGATATTTATAACTCTTGTGTGCTTGCGGCGACGAGACAGAATCTCAAGATCACATTTTTCTACATTGTAAGATTGCACACATGATATGTGATGCAGTTTTTAAAGTGGTAAGTAGAGTATCGTTCGCTCGGACTTTTTAAAGATTTTGATTTTAGACTTAATAAATAAAGATACTAAAAATTATAATATATGTGCACCATACGGTAACAAGATGTAGAGAGATAGGTCTAAGATTTCGGATTCCACTACTTCTAACGGTTGTAAATTCAATAATTATTTTCCCTAATCTACTCTCAAAACTGTACAAGATAATTTTGAACTCAATCTCATGCCTTGGAAAATTTATCGTTAATGAAATATCTATTCGACTCAAGTCGATATTCTAAGGCCTAATTTTCCTTCGCTTATAAAAGATCGACCGCCGAAGACGATCCAAAATAGTTACTATGAAGCATTTAAAGAAGAGAAAATTTCAATACAATTAAAACTAAATGGAGAGTAATAATTAAAAGAAAATTAAATACCAAAAATTACATGCTAGAAATAGTTTCCTCCTCAACCCTAGAAATTTAATTAGCTACTCATATAAAGTGATATGGAAGAAAATCGATTAATCATTGTATTAAAAATAATGAAAATTGCTTTATGCGATTGTTTCTGAGAGTCAATGTTCTTCGTTCTTCTTCTTCAATGGCAGCAGCAGCAGAATTTCTGCGGAGCTTAATTTCAGATGTATCATTCATGATAATCGAAATTATCATTGGGATCTTTCTAAGCCAAAACTGAAAAATAGAGCCAAAACTGAAAAATAGAGAACCCAAGAAATTTCATGTACCAAAAAATCATGCAAAACATATGAACGACATAAATATCAAATAAACCAAAGAACTTGTAAGAAGGGGACTTGGAATGCTAAGTAGCGGGCTTTATTTTAGGCATTTTCTTAATGATGACTTTTGACTCTATGGTTAGTTAATTTCCTAAATATTTGGACTTTTGAATCTATCATAACTGTAACGTTTTATTAAATTTAAAACACAAAATTAATCTCTTATAAAAATAAGATAATTACCATAATAAAAGGTTAGTATAGTAAAACTAGTAGTTCCAAGATCATAGGGTATCTTAATGGTGGACAGCTAATATAAAAAATTCCAAGATTGGGCTAGCCATATTTTCCCCCATTTTTTTCTCCTTTGATTTAGGGCGTTCTTCTATATACCCCCAAAAATACTAGTGATACCCCTTTATCTATATACCCCCAACATTTATCTACCTACCCCATCAGATTCACAAAAATTTTATACCCCCAAACAACAAATCTAAAATAGAAACGATATTATCTCTTCAATGTCGCAACAAATCGATGAAGATATAGAGTTCTTGTTCTTCCTCCCTCCATCTATTTTTGTATAGAAACACAAACCCATTTTCTTGTTTCAGTATTAGTGATGATGGATTAAGGGAAATAGAACTCCTAATTTGAAACACTTTCATTTTTATACCATGCACCTTCTCTGTTTGTTAAAATGCGTTGAAGATTTTTGTTGAAATTGATTGTAGTTACGGATTCTAAAGTGATCTTTCTAGGTTTGTACTCCAGAAAATTCAATGCATCATGTATTTCCTAACTGTTAGAGCTTGATCACGGGGAAGCAAGGTCAGTAGATAAAAAGTCAAGAGGCAAGGTTCTCTTTATTCTTTCTTTTTTTTAGGCATTTGAAAAAGCATCCTTTCTCAACAATGGATTATCAATAGGTTGGTTTTCGATCCATTTGCTACTTGACTTTTATCATTTTTTTTTTTGGTGATTTCATGATACTACCATCTACTAATGGTGATGGTGACATGCCCACAAGTGAAGCTGATGATCATAAAAAAGACAACTTGTTTCTGTAGACTAATCTGCGTTTTTTTGCAGAGTGTCAAATTTTGATTACAAGCCCACAAATGAACCTGTTGTGTTCTTTTTTAGAACCATTGTTCATGTAAATTATAATAGTATAGCTATTGAAACTGTCTTGCAAGGATGAAAATAAATTGCTTTTCATAATGAAGATTTTTTTTTTTTTTGAGACACTGTGATCAGAAAATAAAACTACAATATGCAAGTTTCTTTCATGAGATTCACTCTTATTGCTGTCTGCAAAAAATTATTTCTACAAAAATAAGAAATAATTCGAGAAACTATGAAGAATTCAAAACCTACTGCAGTTCTCAAACAAATCTTCCCAATCAAAAACTGATGCCACCTTTTCGTGTACAGGAATCATAGAAAGCTGCTTCCAATGTTCATGTATAGAATCTAGAGAAATTTGATTACCATTTTTGTGGCTGTTAAGGATTTCACAAGCACAGGGTAACCCATGAGTTTTCGGATTATGCACAAACATCTTCCCCTAAAACGACTTTTACCCATAAAAGTAAGTTCCCAGAAATCAATTGTAAGGCAGCGTGAGATACATTATACTCCAGTCTCCTTGTAACCAGACTTTGGCTATATGCATGTCTGCAACGGTTTTACTTTTCTCAAATGAAGCTCGGATGTTGATAACTCGTGTTACCCATTGGTTGTCCATATCTTGCCAACATTTTAGGAAATCTTGATTGAGCACCTAAGAAAATTCTTTAATGCAGCGTGTTCGCTTTTCGGCTCGATTCGTTGTGGTAATACCCAAGTGCAAAATATTATTTTTCCACGCGTAAACGAACTGTTCTTTACGAGCCAACCACTGTGTATTCAAATAACTTCTTTGCGGTAGGATACAACGTGCTCCAAGTCTTGAGAAAGTAGCGTAAATTTATCTCATACATTGCATGGTTTGCAGACCTATCGTGACAGACATTGAATAACTTCTTCGCAGCTTGCAAATACCTGCACCAGTGTGTAATGTTTATTTAGAAAGAATTACATTTAATGTGGTAATTTGAAATCAACTAATGGATCATTACCTTATCAGTTGAGAATTCAGCCGTCAAATTACAATACTCTTGTGTTGGAGAAGAGTTTGGTTGAGGATCTTGGGGATCGGTTTCCTCTGGACTAGTAGATATGGAAAGGTTCTTGACACTGGGCGATACCACAATCTGTAGAAAAATCATACAATGCGTCAAAACAGAATAATACTCATACCAAGAGCATCATTTTTAACTGAAAGTTTCAACCTACTGTTTGTACATAGGTACATTTGAACTAAGATCCTAAATCACCATTTGTGCATAGTCTCTTCATTTGTAGAGCTTGAAAAAATGATTCTACATTTATTTATTTATCAAATCACTTTCATCACTCATAAGAATGATTCTAAAACTACTCAAATCAAATCATTATTAAACAGTTCAAATCAAATCCTATAACAGATTAGTTCTCAGCAAAAACCTTCAAAAATGAAAAAATAATTAGTAGTTCCCCTATTATAGGTTATTATATACCTTGAGTTCATCATGATATGGTTCAATCTCCGGACCTTCCAAATGGGATTCTAACGATTCCATAGTTGATTTACCCTAGGGTTTTTCCGTGTTCTTCCATAACATATACAACCACATATAAGAGTAGTATTCTTATTATATAATCTCGCCATTAATCTCACAATTAAAATTATGTTCTATATTTGGAAGAAAAATTATTCTTTAACACGCATATATAGGGACATATTTTTTTACGGTTACGACAAATTTTTGGACGGGGTATCCGTATCAAAATTTTGAAACAATTTCATGATATTCATGTTAACCAAATTATAACTAACAAAACTAACAAAAGGGGTACCATTAGTATTTTCTGGGGGTATAAACAAGAACACCCTTGATTTATCCTCCCATTCTTAAAAAAAAAAATTGGTTTTCTAAAACAATAGATTTCCTAATCTATCCTTTTCGGTCCAACCTACAGACAAATTCTTGCATTCTCTATTTGATCGTATCTCACTTATTAAAATACCATATGAGACTGATAATTTTTTATTTTATTTTTATATTTTTGGGTCAATCAATAAATTTCAATTCATTCAAATCAAAATAGTGATTACATGTTCACTTACCTTAAGGTAATCAAACCCCTAATACAAATAAGGATATCAACTACAGGTAGATCGCGAAGAGAAAGAGCAATAAACCGCAGAGATACCCAATGTTTGATTATGTATGAGGGAGAGTGTTTATGGGTGAAAATCGTTTACGTCGATTTCGGTAAATTCGGTAGGTGAGTGAAGCGATTCAAACCCTAAACAAATGTCTTGCACGTGAGCACTTTATAGATTCGAGAGATCAATGTCTGTACAAGTCCGGCCCTAAACCAAAGAAATGGCCGTTCCGGACTTGCCCGGTCACAAAGTGGAGGAGAAGGGTTGATTTGGGGAGGAAGCAAAGAAAGGTGTTGAGACCAAGAATAGTCACGGAAGAGTAGCGTCTCGACTTGTATCGAAAAGTGAAAGCTTGCAAGAGATGGAAGCTTTTTGGGAGGCTTGCAAAGTTGCCTTTACGAAAGTGTAGTATTTTTCTCTGCCAGAGACTTGTTGTCCGGTGGAAATAGGTAAGACCTATTTATACAAGTCGAGATTGAAACGTACCACGGCCTCATGAAGGAAGAGAGTAAATGGTGAAATAATGGGAGGAGGTGGTAAGCATGGTTTAATGGGTGAAAACATTTTCACCATTATTTCCTCTTTTATTTGACCGCTTTATTCCTTTCCACGCTTTCTTAATGTGAGCGTAGTGTACGTTGCATCTTTGTGACCGCCAAACCAAAACCCTAAAGAAGCATCCCCAGTTTGTGTTGATGTCTCGAGTGTTGGTTGCATCTTGAGTGCAAGTGGTTATTGCTAGTGGCGCATGTGGCATGTGCCAATGGCATGTGCGGAATGCCTTGGTGGTAGGTTGCACGGTTTGCAAGTTAGGCTACCAGCGTGTGTGTTTGGCATGTGCCGATGGCATGTGCAGAATGCCTTGGTGGTAGGTTGCACGGTTTGCAAGTTAGGTTACCAGTGCGTGTTTTTGGCATGTGCGTGGCCATTAGGGCCGTGACCTTGATAGGGAAACTAGCTAGCGAGCATGTTGGCATGTGCCAATGGCATGCGTGGCCGTTAGGGCCGTGACATTGATAGGGAAACTAGATAGCGAGCATGTTGGCATGTGCCAATGGCATGCGTGGCCGTTAGGGTAGTGATTTTGATAGGGAAACTAGCTAGCGAGCATGTTGGCATGTGCCAATGGCATGCATGGCTTTTAGGGCCGCGACTTTGATAGGGAAACTAGCTAGCGAGCATGTTGGCATGTGCTTATGGCATGCGTGGCCGTTAGGGCCGTGACCTTGATAGGGAAACTAACTAGCGAGCATGTTGGCATGTGCCAATGGCATGCGGGGCCTTTAGGGCCGTGGCTTTGGTAGGAAAAGCCGCTAGCGAGCATGTTGGCATGTGCCAATAGCATGCGAGGCCGTTAGGGCCGTGGCTTTGGTAGGAAAAGCCGCTAGCGAGCATGTTGGCATGTGCCAATAGCATGCGGGGTCGTTAGGGCCGTGGCTTTGGTAGGAAAAGCCGCTAGCGAGCATGTTGGCATGTGACAATAGCATGCGGGGCCGTTAGGGCCGTGGCTTTGGTAGGAAAAGCCGCTAGCGAGCATGTTGGCATGTGCCATTGGCACGCACGGCCATGTTTGACCTAGTTGCACGTTTTGCAAGCCTAGGGCGCTATATTTGGCATGTGCCAATGGCATAGCGGCTTAGTTTGGCATGGTTGCCAATGAATGTGACGCGGAGTTTGTTTTTAGCGTTATTTGCCCATGGTGCGCGGTATGCGGCTTGGTTTAGCGTTGTTGCCATGGTGTGCGAGTGCGGCTTGGTTTGGCGTGGTTGCCATGGTGCGCGAGTGCGGCAGTGCAGCGTGGTTGCCATGGTGCGCGAGAGTGCGGCTTGGTTTGGCATGGTTGCCATGGTGCGCGAGTGCGGCTTGGTTTGGCATGGTTGCCATGGTGCTTGAGTGCGGCTTCGTTTGGCATGGTTGCCATGGTGGGCGAGTGCGGCTTGGTTTGGCATGGTTGCCATGGTGCGCGAGTGCGGCTTAGTTTGGCATGGTTGCCATGGTGCGCGAAGTGCGGCTTGGTTTGGCATGGTTGCCATGGTGCGCGAGTGCGGCTTGGTTTTTTGGAATTAGGGTTACGTGTCGAAAGCCCTAATTTGGTATTTTGAAAAAATACCCCTATTAATTATTTACACGAGTTAAATGCTCTTAGTTAATGTGTTGCGGGTAACACTAGGTCATGGGGTTTTACGATTTTCCACCTTGTCTAAAAACCACCATCAACGAGAGATGATGGTATATTCGGAAATGATTCGGACCATTTGATTTGATTGTATTCATCCTTGAAATGAGTTTCTCACGGAAGAAAGGAATATTTTGCCCATAAACTTGTAAATCGAGTCGTTGATGTTTTTGAATCAAAGAGTAGCAAGTCACAAACCAACCATCAAAGATCGAAGAACTCGCCCCACAACAGCGAAGAAAAATCTTCCCGAAAAACGGCGAAGAAACATGTCAAAAGATACAGAAAATGATGTAAAAACATCTTATTGGATAAACAATTACAAAAACTAGAAATGAAAAAGAAATCCTTACTCGGATCTGGTTCAAAGGACCAAATCACGAGCAAGAAAGATGAAAGGACTCTAAAGGTTTTTTTTTTTTTTTTTGGAAGGGAAGAGAAAAGAGATATGATAAGTAGTAGGAGTAAAGACTATTATCCTAGAATAGAGGGTAGTAATTCAGATTTAATGCACATTAGTAACTATGTAGTGTACGCCAATAAATTAAGGGATTACTATCAATTTTGAACCTGTATTTAAGCTGGAGGGAGGTGATAATATGTGTGGTGGAATTAGTTTGTGGATCCAAAGACTAACATCCATTGCCATCTAACATATGCAAATTCTTCTGTTCTCAGTCCAATCAGATCTCACTTAACAAAAGACTGATGACAAAAGATAACAAACCCAAATGAATAAAGACTATTATTCCAAAATAGAATGTATTAATTCACATTTAATGCATATTAATAAATGTAGCCATTTGTGCACTATCAAAATTAAGAAATTAATATCAATGTTAAACTTGCAATTAAGATGGAAGGAGTGATAATAAGGGCCGTGGAATCAGATGGTCGTGGATACAAAGCCTACCATCCAATGTCACATAACATATGCAACTTCTTGCGTTCTCCGTTCGATCCCATCTCACTTATCAAAAGATAATATGAGACTGATTATTAAATATGACTATTATTCCAAAATAGAGTGTATTAATTCACATGGAATGCATATTAATAAATGTAGAAATCTATATGGAAGGAAGTAATTATGAGGGTCGTGGATTCAAATGCTGGAACCATAGCTTCACATCCAATGCCACCTAACATATGCAAATTTTTGCGTTTTCTGTCTGATCCAATTACACTTATCAAAAGAAAAAATGAGTCTGATATACTCCCTCTGTTCCATTTTAGATGAGTGTTAAGGGTTATTTTTTTTTGTTCCACATTACTTGATAGTTTTCATATTTTTCCCACAAAACTACCATCAATACCCTCACATTTTGTCTTGGAACTATAAGTTTATATTTAAACACACTAATAGCAATTAATGTTTGAAGACTTTTCTCAAGGGCATAAATAGAATTAAATTATATCTCTCTCCATTTCTTAATCTACGTGAAAACTCTAAAAACATCATCTAAAGTGGAAAGGAGGAGTAATTAATATAATAAATACTCTATTTCAAAATAGAGCATATTAATTCACATTTAATTCAAAATAATGAATGTAAAGAAATCTTATACCATTACTTAAGAGATTACACAAGAAATACCACAAAAAGAAAAACTATATAAGTTGAGAAGAGAAAATATTTTTAAGTCATACACTAGACTTAACACAATGAAGTTTTTACAAATTAGCTTTATTGTGTACTTTATCCTAGTTTCTTTTACTCTTATTTCAAAAACATACTGTTTGGAAGGAGAACAAAGCATATCAATGGCAGAAGAAGATGATACGGAAATTGAAAGACAACTAAGAGTTTTGAACAAAAATCCAGTTAAAACCATCATGGTAAGAAATTTGTTTCCTTGTTCATACTCAAGTATTTACAAATTTAAATTATGGATTGGAAAATTATATTGTAAACGAGTCTTTGAATTAACTCATGTCAAAAAATATATTTCTAATGTATTCTTCTTTCCTATGATTCTAATTTCAGACTAAGATTGGTGAGATAATAGATTGCATAGACATCTATAAGCAACCAGCATTTGATAATCCGCTTCTCAAAAACCATAAAATTCAGGTAAGATAATATTATCACATGTACAGATGTTTTTTTTTAATTGTTTCTTTAACGACATTAAAGCACGTTCAAACATCCACATTCGTTTTATTACGGGAGGGTGTCACAAACTTAGACTAGTGGATTATGCGGATGCGGAGTTAAATATCAGTTGGTGTATTTTATTTTTTTTTAATGAAATGGATGTAATTAATGTCTATCAAACATTTAAAATTCTAGTCACTTCTTAGAAATATAGAGTTTTTATGAATCTCAGCTTATGGTTGGAGTTCCCATTTGTCTAATATGTATTGTCATCTTAATGTTTTATAATTACGTTTTAAAAGTACAAAGATTACCCTAGATCCATTGGATAGTTGAAGTCACTTCCATGAATAGGTGAGGGTCAAACCCGCGACATCTCTTGACATCATCATTCCAGGCTTCAAGATTTGTTAATGGTAACCCAAGGATCAAAATAATGGTGATTTCTTTAAAAAAAAATTAAAAATAAAAAATAAAAAAATAATAATAATAATAAATGGAGATTCAAATCGGGGAATTTTTTTTATAGCCCATTTTTCATATTTTTTATATTAGTAACCCATCAATAAGATTAGATATATTAGAAACCCATAATTAGTTATACTTGTAATTGATTACTATAATAACCTTTGAACCCAAATAACTAAATTAATTAAAAAAAAAAATCAAAACCGTTGGAGAAACGGTGATAGATCCATTCCCTAAAATCACTCTTCGTAGTTTATTACGCATCCTAAAATCACTTTTCTCAAAAGTCAAAGTTTTACCCTAATAAGTTTTCTTTAGAAAACCGATTTTTTGTTTTTTCTCTTTGAAGCACCGATTTTTTTGTTAAGATCTTATTTTTATTTTAATAAGTTTTTATAATAAAAATATTTTGTGAAAAATTTGTTTGCACCAATGATAAAAGGAAATTCGATAATTGCAATTTTCACCCATTTAAACCAGCTATATTTGTGAAAATTGTAATTTTATGGAATGAAAAGTCGATCTTTCACCTAGTCGGCCAGTGAAAAGTCCAACTTCCTGTGTATCAACAAGTGAAAAACAAGTATCTCACTGCGTTACATTGTGAAAAATTCAATTTTCCTTGGTAACAAAAACATAAAAGCTCGTAAGAAATCCAATTCTCACCCTAGGAAAGCTAAGCTGATTAACAGGTCATGACACGAAAAAAACATCAATTCTTGTCCGATGTGGATGCGGTAGTTTGGCACACTCGGTGCTATATGTATCAATTGAAAAAGTAAAGAGACGTTCATAAAATTTTCAAAGAGGCCAATGATCATGTCAAGGCTGAGTGCAGTAATCCAATCATACATTGTGTTGGATTTTCAATGTTGAGTATTTCTACACAAGCTCCGGAAAGGCGAAGCCATTACTAGCGAACAAATATGGTGATGCCGTTCTTAAACAAAATTAGGGTTTTCCTTTTTTTTTTTTTCTTCTAGTGATGCCGTTGTTACTTGCGAAAAAGAAAACAAGTAGAAATAGAAGAGAATCAGACCTAGCCGCGAACTAGAAAATGGAAGAAAATTGGTGAAGTATTTTAGGAAAGAAAAACGGGGATTGACAGACATGGTCAAAAAGAAACTACCCACCAAATTAGGGTTTTCCTTTTTTTTTTTTTTTTTCTTCTTCTAGTGATGCCGTTGTTACTTGCGAAAAAGAAAACAAGTAGAAATAGAAGAGAATCAGACCTAGCCGCGAACTAGAAAATGGAAGAAAATTGGTGAAGTATTTTAGGAAAGAAAAACAGGGATTGACGCCCACTAATCTCGTTGATTGACCACTATCCAATCAACCATTTCTTTTAATTTTGCTAAATTAATTAACTAATGAAGGTTAATTAAGTCCATCTTAAAATGTATAATTGTAAATCAAATCTAAAACTAATAATCTTAGCCGTACATCGTGAATTTTGGGCTACACATATATACCATCTTAATGATGGGTTTCTAAAAGAGATAGGAACCAGACTTGGGTTCCTTAGAAATTTCCACGATTCAAATCTATTTGCTTGAATAATCTGTAAACATTACGTCGTCTACATATTTTTGTAAGTCTTGGACAATTTTATCACTGCAAGCATGTTTTTAAGATACCTAGTTTTATGTCTACCTACACTAAAGTTCACGTGTTAGAGGATCAAAGATGCCTAGAACGGAGGGGCATGGGAAAGATATTAGTCGAACTTAAATTATCAACTTTAAAGTAACAATATGAATAATGCTTATTGGCAATATTTCGGTTTGAGTTTGGTGGTCAAACTCAAACATTTTCCAATGAATCCTTGTACAATGATTCATATGATAATAGTTATTAATATTTTCCCTATGTTGTTTATAAAATTTGATATCAACATATTTACAGATGAGTCCCGACTCAAATCAAAGAGAGGCGGCCAATAAAACCATCTCATCATCATCTATATTTGGTGGGCTTCAAAAGGAAATATGTCCTTCAGGAACAATACCTATTCGCAGAACAACCAAAGAGGACTTGGTGAATGCTAAAAAATTTATAAAAACTAGACTAGTCGATGCAAACAATACTTATCCGAACGCTCCTACGACGAACCATGTAAGTAATATATATATACTCTATTTCATAAATTTTTTGAAACATCTATTTATGTTCTTTTTATTTTGTAGTTTGTCTTTGCTGAAGAAGTCATTCAAGCGAAAAAATATTTCGGAGCCACAGCTCATATGTCTTTACATGACCTTTCGGTATTTGTGTGGCGAGTTTAGTACTTCACAAATTTGGATAATCAATGGACCTCAGGAAAAAATAAATAGCATTGAGTTCGGAATAATGGTAGGTATTTTATTTTACATTTTCAATTGTGATCATCTTATTCATATTTTCTTGCCATACAAAGATAAACTCTCACTTTATTTTATAGGGTTATGCCCTAAATTTTTAAGAGATGTCCTTACTTTTTATTTTCTTGTTTTTTTTTTTTGAAGCATGATCCTTTGCTATATGGTGATAGTAAAGCTCGATTATTTAGTTCTTGGACTGTAAGTTCTATTTTTAGTTATTTTTCTATTTATATGTTTTTTCAATGTAAGAAATCACCATGATGGTATAAACAGAGTTCCCGGAGAACGAGCTTCAGTATCAAAATGAAAGTAACATGTTTCTATATTATATACGTCTTTCTGAAATGTATAACTCTTATTTATATTGTGTATATTTGTAAGTATGCAAGGAAACCAACCGAACAGGTCATTATAGGAAATAATAACTTTTTTATGACTAATTTTTAACTACAGGCGGATGGACACCAAACAACAGGTTGTTATAACATGATGTGCCCCGGCTTCGTTCAAGTTAATCGTGCTATAATGTTTGGTATACAGTTTCAGGCATCAATATATGGGCAACCAGGAAAGGATTATTATTTTATTGTACGCCGGGTGAGTAGTAATTCTGATTTTTTTTTTATTTGTAAGCGGGTGTTTTTTCTTCACAAAATGGGTTAAAAAGACCAAAATCAAAATTTCCTGGGTGAAAAGGACAGTTAGATTTAGATACTGTTTAAATGGAAAAAAATTTAAAAATAGGCAGGATGTAACCGAGTTTCATCTGTACATTTTTAAATATTTTTTTCTTATTTTTATTTTACAGGATGCATCGATTTCATCCTTGTTATTTTTAAGTTTAAGCGGGGATGAATCCGGTTTCATCCTTGCTATTTTTGTTGTCCATTTCACCCATAAAATTTTTTACTCGTCCATTTGAACCATGTTTTAAATTTTTTTGGACAAATGACCCATTTTCCGTTTTTTCTTCATACGCACCAAATTAAGATCCGTAAAAGCTAAATACTATATTACTGAGAAAGTTAACTAAATTATTTGTAACCATCCATATACATGATGAGGCCCCGGTAAGTAAGGCGGTGGCTAAGCATTGGAATGAATCTTTGAAATAAAGCGAACCAGATTAGGATATTGGCCAAAGGAACTCTTTACACATCTAACGAGATAGTGCATCGTGTGCGATATGGAGGATTTGCAAGTGCAACATCGAGAAACCATCAACTCGTAGATGGGAAATGGATACTTACCTCAACTTAGCGACTATAGTAGAACGGCTTTCATGTATAAAATGAAGTATGTAAACGAGACAGGACATACGGTTAACCTAGGCCGACAATCAATGCAAAGCCAACGCAGCGGGAGACAGGAATGCTACGATATTATGTTGGCTAGTCCCGCAGGAGAGTTTGATATAACTATGGTGTATGGGGGACCTGGTGGTATATGTTCCTAGTACAATGAGACCATGATAACATTTTTATTATGAAAACAGAATAATATTTGCTATTTTTATAAGTTTGTTTTCCTTAAAATGGCAGTCAAAATCAGTTCTATTCTCTTACTTTTTTTGAGATAATCATTTCCATTGTTGTCTAAATTTCATCATTTTTTTCATCTAAAGTGGCCTGGGAGAATAATGTACAGTCGACAACCTAAATGCTCAATAACAACCCTCCTTTGATAGATATAACTAAGACTGTTAGAGCTTACCCGCCCTCCCATTAACTGGTGAGGGAAACCGCGCCTTCTCATTGGCTCGGAAGATGACATTCGTGTTTGTCGGATGAAATACGAAGTGTATGGTGATGGGGAAATCGTGAGTTGTTGAATCGATGGGGTGTTGTCACACACGCGACCGATGTCCCTCATTGTCTGTTATGTTTGACTGTTGGATCGTCGAGATGTGGGTTTGGATGACTGAGTATTTATTTTGTATACTTACACCGGGTTTACATATTTCTATTCGTCGAATTTATTGGGCACACTCGGAGTGCTGATCTTAATTTGGATAGTATATAAAAATTTACCATTTGGATAGTATATAAAATTTACCAAAAGCCACCATACTTATCCGGTGATATCATACAGAAAATCTGGTTTCAAATTTTTCGGTGATATCATTACAGGGTAAAAACACTTGTAATCAATATCAAACCTATGTTGTATCCCTTATTTAGAAAGTCACTCTATAGTCTGCCCTTATCCTAGTTAGCAGAGTGCCTTAGTAAGTTAGCTGAGATAATAATTGGTTAGATGTTCGACCGTTGATTAATTAGCACGTGTCAGTCATGGATTGAGCTAGATTAGGGCTCAATCATTCATCATTTCAGCTGAAAGAAGAGTCTTCTATTTCATTATCTGAGTTTTGTTGTTAATGAAAATATTGGATGCGCATCTGGCATAGAGATTGGCTTGAATCATAGGATTCAAGAGGTGATTTTGACCATTTTCTATCCCATGTGTTTGTTAATTGTTGTAAGGATACAACAATTGGCGTTAGAGCCGTTCGTATCCATTCAATTTCATCAAAAATTGCATCCAATTTTTTTTTTTCAAATGACAATCAAAGATGTCAATGATAAAGTGGAAGCAAACACCTCTGCCATTGCGGATTACAAGCAAATTTCAATAGATTTTCATCTAATCGACTTCTAAATTTGATTTACTTATGAAGAATTTAGATTCAATGCCAGAGCAGGCTAGTACTTCTCATACATAATCTTCATATGTCGATGACTATTATGAAGAATTTAAGTTGCTCAAAACATTAATGTTGAAGATGAATCTGTCTCTTGGTGAGAATACTTTGTTATGAGTTTTCTTAGCGGCCTCAAGGATGAGATAGGTAAATCTGTCTCTATGTTTCATCCCAAAACTCTAGCACATGCCTTCTCCCTAGCCAGATTACAAGAACAAAAGCTTACTCTAGTTGCAGCTGCTACTAAACCTTTTACAAGGTCATTTAACACCTCTTTCAACTCTAACAGAAAATATTCTTATACCAATTTCCCACCCAAAACCCATCTTGACTTCTCCAAAGTATGCACCACTCACTCCTAGATCCTCCTTTACTCTTCCCCACAAATCAAACCCCACATCTCCTTCAATCAAGAAACTTACACCTGAAGAGATAAATAAAAGAAGAGCTCAAGGTTTATGTTACAACTGTGATGAAGTGTATAAGACAGGACACTTTTGTAAAGGAAAAAGAAGATCTTCATGCTTCAAATGGAAAATAATGAGTTACAGGATACTGAAGAATAGGAAGAAATTTTTGAGGAGACTACTGAATCTCCAGTTCACTCTGATGTTGAAATTTCATTGCACGCTCTTACGGGGGATGCTACTTGTGATACAATTAGAATTCATTTTGCAAATGGTGAGAAGACATAAATCGATATTTGTCCTGACTTACATGGAGCATGCAGGGTCACCAATTTATGGACAGCCTTATGGTCTTGCCATTGGGGGGGCTGTGACATTGTACTTGGTGCATATTGGCTGAGAACCTTGGGTGATGTCACTTTAACTTCTCCAAATTGTCTATTACTTTTAAGTATAAAGCTAAGAAGATTACATTACAAGGTACATCTCCTAAACCTTCCTTGTTAATGATGAGTGGTGAAGCAGTCAAGAAGTTTTTTGCTAAGAATTCTCATGGTTTAGTGGGTCATCTATTTTCCATTTCTACACCTCTAACACAATCCACAACACCTCCTGAAATACTTCCCTTACTTCAAGAATTTACTGATATTTTTTCTGAGCCAACTAAGCTACCTCCTCAGTGAAGTTTAGATCACACAATTCCATTACAACCCAACTCACACATGTGAGTCAAAAGAGCCTACAAATGCCCCTATATTCAAAAGGGAGTAGTTGAGAAACTTGTCAAGGAAATGCTAGACACTGGCATCATCCAACCTAGCCATAGTCCTTTTGTATCTCCAATACTCTTAGTCAAAAAGAAATACAACACATGGAGATTATGTGTTGATTATAGAAAGTTAAACAACATTATAGTTTAAGACAAATTTCCAATACCAATTATTGAGGAACTATTAGATGAGTTAAATGGAGATGTTGTATTTATAAGAATTGATTTGAGAGCTGGATATCATCAGATCCGAGTCCATGTTTCAGACATTTTCAAGACAGCTTTCAGAATCCATCAAGGCCATTATGAGTTTAAAGTGACGCCCTTTGGCCTCACTAATGCTCCAGCTACATTTCAAGCTTTAATGAATGAAGTATTTCAACCATCTTTAAGAAAGTTTATTCTGGTCTTCTTTGATGATATTTTAATATACAACAAATCCATGTCTGAACATTTGGAGCATCTCAAATTAACCTTCTCCTTACTCAGACAACTTCAACCTTATGCTAAGATATCCAAATGCTGCTTTGGCCAATCCTCACTGGAATATTTAGGCCACATCATCTAAGCTGCGGGTGTTTGTGCTGATCCAAATAAGATAGCTTGCATGCAGTCTTGGCCACAACCATCCACTATCAAAGAATTGAGAGGCTTTCTAGGCCTTACAGGCTACTATAGTAAGTTTGTCAAAAATTATGGAGCAATTAGTAATCCACTAACTGATCTTCTAAAGAAAAACTCATTTATGTGGACTTCAGCTGCCACAACAGCTTTTGAGCAGCTTAAACTGGCCATGTCAAGCACACCCATCTTAGCTTTGCCAGATTTCACTAAACCATTTGTGGTTGAAAGTGATGCAAGTGATCTGTATATTGGATCTGTCTTACTTCAAAAAGGAAAGCCCATAGCTTACTTTAGAAATCCACTAGGCCTAAGAGCTAGAGCTTTATCTACTTATGAGAAAGAGTTTATGACCATTTTCATGGAAGTACAAAGATGGAGGCATTACTTGCAGGGGGATAAATTCACCATTCAAACTTACCACCAAAACATTAAATACTTCTTGGAGCAAAAAATTACTACAGCACTACAGCGAAAGTGGTTGATAAATCTTCTGTGATTTGATTATGATATAAAATACAAGAAGGGTGATGAAAACATGGTGGTTGATGCACTTTCTAGAAGGCCATCTACTACAGCCAACTGCAACTTCTTAGCTGCTTCCATGCCAGCTTGGGCTCAAGAGGTAATTTCTAGTTATATTAATGATGACAAAGCCCAACTCATTATTTCTAAGCTTCTGTTGAATCCTTCATATCCTGAGCATTTTACCTACAAGGAGGGAATCTTAAGATACAAAACAAATCTTTATATTGGTACTGGAAGTACTATAAGACAAACACTCTTGCATTCCTTGCATACCTGTTTGTATGAGGCCATTCGGCATTCAAGCTACTTATGCAAGTGCAAAATCTATTTATTGGCGGGGCATGAAAAAGATGTTTTGTTGTTTGTGTCTCAATGTGACACTTGCCAAAGAAACAAAGGTGATCACACAAATCTTTTTTGATCTGCTGCAGACCACTTCTATCCACGATCATGCATGGTAACACATTACAATGGATTTCATTGAAGGTTTTCCATCGGCAACAAGAAGAGTGTTATTCTAGTCATTGTGGACATGATAACTAAATATGCTCACTTCATTGATGCGGAACATCCATTTCTGACTTAATGCGTAGCTGATTTTTCTCAATCGGTATTCAAATTGCATGGCCTTCGGCTTCTATAGTGTCGGACGGATACAAGATATTTACAAGTACTTTTTGGCAAAGCTAATTGGGTACCAGTTTGAACTTAAGCACTGCATACCACCCTCAAACTTATGGCCAAACAGAGAGGGTTAATGCATGTTTGGAAAACTATTTGAGATGTACTACAGGACACAAACCAAGCAGTTGGAGCAATTGGTTATCCTTTGGTTGAATGGTGGTACAACTGCTTGGCTTTCATAGGGGCTTAAAGATGTCTCCATTCCATGCATTGTATGGTTATTTACCTCCACACTTAGCTTTTCCATCTATTTCTACTACTTCTGTTGATGCTGTTGAGACTTACTTGAAAACAAGAGACTCTATGTTGGACATTATCAAAGAATCTCTACAGCAAGCCCAAGATAGAATGAAGCTTTATGTTGATTCAACGAGAGTGGAAAGGTCATTTACAGAAGGGGATACAGTATATCTCAAGCCTCAACCTTACAGGCAAGCATTTCTGTCCTTGAGAAAGAACTTCAAACTATCAGCTAAATACTATGGACCCTTGGGTTCTTGCAAAAGATTGGTGTAGTGGCCTACAAACTTCAGCTGCCATCTCACTCAAGGATACACCCAGTGTTCCATGTCTCTTATTTGAAGAAACATATTGGTATGAAACACACTCCTTCTCCTACTCTATTCGTTGACGATTCACATGGTGAGATCATAATCTTTTGCGAGAAAAGGTATTGAAGGCCAAGTCTATCCTCGGAGAGACAAACTAGTGCACCAAGTCCTAATCCGAGTGGAATAATTCTTCATTAGATGATCTGCCCAGGAATATGTCACAAATATTAAGTCACACTATCTAGGTTTGTCCTTGAGGACAAGGACATTTTCGAGGGGGGTAGGCAATCTTTGTATCCCTTCTTTAGAGAGACACTTTGTGGTCTACCTTTATCCTAGTTAGCAGAGTGCCTTAGTAAGTTAGCTGAGTTAATAATTGGTCAGTTGTTCGACCGTTGATTGTTAGCACGTGTCAGTCACAAATTGAGCTAGATTAGGGCTCAATAATTCGTCATTTAAGCTTTACGAAGAGTTTTTTATTTCCTCATCTGAGTTTTGTTGTTAATGAAAATATTGGCTGGGCCCCTGGCACAGAGATTGGCTTGAATCATTAGATTCAAGAGGTGATTTTCACCATTTTTTATCCCATCTGTTTGTTAATTGTTGTAAGGATACAACAACCTCCCTCCTTATGTGAGCCCCACGTCGCGTGGTGAAAACCTTGGACTTCAAGGACTGATGAACTTTGACGAACACCACATTCCTGATATTTCCTTGTTCTCATGGTTTTGGCTGTATAGTTAGCCATGCAAAATAGTCTATATTGTAATCCAGAGGATTATATTCCTTCGCAAACTTCGGAATCTGAGACAAACAACCTTTTGAGCGAATTACAAATTCGTTCAGAATACGAATTGTGTTTCCACTGAGCTGAAAAATACCTCGCTGAATCTTGGTAAGAGTTTCGTAAAAGAGAGGATTTCTTTGGATCATACTGAGGAAAGACGGACACTGCTCTCCAGTGACATACAATGATAATAACCTTGTTGGAAGACCATGAATCGGACTGGATCCATTTGTAGTTCAACTACATATTCTTTGTTGAGGTAACAGGAGGGTCAACAAAAGAATCAACCACCGGGAAAAGAGAAAGACCCTTCCGTCTTAACTTAACTTGAAATTCTTCAAAACTCTTCGATGATGTTGGAGATGGAGTTTTCTTAGGAGACATGAGTTTGTAGATTAAATGTTCAAAGAAGATAATAAGAAGAAGAAAAAAAAAATTGAAGAAGGCGATAAACCTAGGAAGAAAGAACAGGTAAAGGAGCGACGAAGGGGTGAAGAAGAAGAAGAGAAAATAAAATTACTGCTGGTCAAAGTATTTATAGTAAGGTGATGAGTAACCGACAAGGGAAAATTAGTTGATGCATAAACCAAAATTTTGCGACATAAAGTATTATGTATCTTTTATGGTGGTTTGCATAATGGATATACATTTAATTTTCTAAAACTGTGCCTAAAATGATAAATACCTCCAAATTTTTCGTAAAAACTCTAAATTTGATATTGTTGTTTGTACTTGTTGCGTAGAGTTTTTTATAACCTTTCCAACGAGATAAATTTTGTAAAATTCCAAGCCACGGATTTTTAGATATGTTATATTAAAGTTTGCTTTCCAATTATTCCCCTGAAAAGATAGGATACACAAAGAGTTATAGTAATTGTACTAAAAGGGAGGGACATTTTTGGTTTTTCGGCCCTAACCATTCTCAATGTTTTTGTGGTAATTGATCACTTACATTATTTGACCTAATAGAGAATATTTAGGTCTTGATCACTCGTCCTAGATCGTCCCAAGTTGAGCCGATCCGCTTCACTTGAGATGGGATGCACAAATGCCAAAATTTAAGCTTTTTCCAACCCATTTTTTTGCATTTGAGCTTCCCACAATTGAGTGGAAAAAGGAAAATTTCCTAATTGAAAATTTTCCAACCACACTAAACTTGCTCTTAGGAGTTGATAGTTGAGTGGCAGGCTATATTTATTGGGCACACTCGGAGAGATGATCTTAATTTGGATAGTATATAAAAATTTACCATTTGGATAGTATATGAAAATTTACCAAAAGCCACCATACTTATCCGGTGATATCATACAGAAAATCTGGTTTCAAATTTTTTCCGGTGATATCATTACAGGGTAAAAACTCTTGTAATCAATATCAAACCTTTGTTGTATCCCTTCTTTAGAGAGTCACTCTGTGGTCTTCCCTTATCCTAGTTAGCAAAGTGCCTTAGTAAGTTAGTTGAGTTAATAATTGGTTAGATGTCATTTGTTGATTAGTTAGCACGTTTCGAGTCACGGATTGAGCTAGATTAGGATCAATCATTCGTCATTTAAGCTTTAAGAAAGAGTCTTCTATTTCATCATCGAGTTTTTTGTTGTTAATGAAAATATTGGTTGGGCCTGCAGCACAGGACATTGGCTTGAATCATTAGATTCAAGAGGTGATTTTCACCATTTTCTATCCCATCTGTTTGTTAATTGTTGTAAGGATACAACAACCTCCTCTTATGTGAGCCCCACGTCGCGCGGTGAAAACCTTGGATTTCAGGGTGATGAACTTTTTATAAATTCATAATCATTCTTGTGTCAATTTACGTTGGTGTGCAATTTTCTACGGTTTTGTTACTCAACTTCATCATTCTCGGTTCTTATCAATGGGTCTTCTTTCGGCTACTTCACCGGTTCAAGAGGAGTTAGACAAGGTTGTCGGTCTCACCTCTTTTATTTAATATCGCTATGGAAGGTTTTTCTAGATTCATGGATAAATCGGCCTAATCAAGGTCTTTTCGGCGGGTTTCGGTTTCTCCAACTAGTATTGTTGTTAATCATCTTCATTATGCGGATGACACAATCTTCTTTTTGGATGATAAAAAGGAAGAGCTACACAATCTATTTTGACATTGCATTGTTGCGAGTTCATAGCTGGCCTAAAGGTTAACACTTTGAAAATCAGACTAATTGCCGTTGAGGAAGTTCCTGATCTACCTCATTGGGTAGAAGAATTAGGATGTGCAGTTGACTCTCTACCTTTTATGTATTTGGGAATGCCACTTGGTGCTAAATCTAGCTCTAAAAGCATTTGGGATCCAATTATAGAAAAGTTTGATGCTAGGCTTTCGGTTTGGAGGCGTATTTCATTATCGAAGGGAGGTAAGATTGCTCTCTTGAAGTGTATTTTATCTTCTCTACCAACCTACTACTTTTCTCTCTTTAAAGCTCAATCTCGGTCATTGAAATTCTTGAAAAGAAGATCTTGAATTTTTTTTATGGGAATACAAGGATGGTGCGAAAATTTCCCATTTAGTAAAACTGGGACGTGGTTCGTGCAACCAAATCTAGAGGTGGGCTAGGAGTGCAACTTTGAAACTTATGAATTTAGCTTTGTTGGCTAAATGGTGTTGGAGATTTGTCATCGAAAAGAACAAGCTTTGGTATAAGATAATAGTAGACAAGTACGGGAATGATTTTCTCATTGGATCCACGGAAAAATTAGCCATACTTATGGGTGTCTTGTTGGCGGGTTATTCTTTGATGTTGGTTATGTTAGTGGACATTTGGAACTTTTCATTCATTCGGGAACAACCATTGCTTTGGAATGATTGTTGGTGGGCGGCAACTATTATCTACTACTTGTCCAAATACGTACAAGCTGTCAAGGCACAAAAATGCATACATTGCGAGATATGATTTATTTGAAGGTAATTGGAAATTTAATTTCAGGCGCCTACTCACTTTGGCGGAATCTCAAGAATATGTTGTTCTCATTACAACAATCGGTGATATGCCCCTACTCATGATGGTGCAGCAGACACAAGGAGGTGGAAACTTCATCTTTCGGGTGTGTTTTACTCAAAAACATTGTATTCTCGGTTAGTTGCGGAACATGGAGTGTCTCACTTTCCATCTCGGTTCATCTGGAAACTTAGGAAATCCCTCCAAAAATTTGTTTTTTCGATGTGGTGTTTTTTCATGGAAAACTGAACACTATCGATATACTATAACAAAAAGGTATGAATCTTTATAGTGCTTGTGTTATGTGCGGTAGAGGTTTGGAATCTCGGGACCATCTTTTCCTATATTGCAAAATTTCTTATAAGATTTGGTGTAACTTAACACAAAATTACGGCTGGACTTAGGTTTTGTTAGGAACGATGCGGACATTGGGTGAGACATGGCATACTACCCAATTTTCCCATTCGGGCAATTTCATTTGGAGATTAATCCCGGCTGCGATTGTAAACACGATATGGAGAGAAAGAAATTGTAGACGGTTCGAAGATAATTATCTATTCAAAACAGATGACGATCTCATCTTTGAAGCAAGATCATCAGTCCTAGCATGGGCATCTGCTGCAGGTCATAGAGTTCACTTGAACTTCGCCAATTCGATGTTATCTAACTGGCAGGCTATTTTCTAGTAATTCTTTGTTTTCTATAGTTTTCAGTTTTTTTTTTTTTTTTTTCATCTACCTCGTGTAGAACTCTTTGTATATTCTTCTTTCTATTTATACATCTTCCTTTCTGATCAAATTTTTTTTTTACGTTGGTGTGCGTTTGTTTGCTGGCACAACTGAATATTTCAATGTTTTAATCAGCAGGCAGTGCTAATAATTGATAGTCTTGGATTATGAGTCATAAGAAAACTAGAGAAAGGGCACACCACTTGACCCACAGGCAGAACAAATGTGGGAGGTGGAGAACAAGGACATGACGCAAACAAGAATAATAAGCAGCTATTGATGATTTCTCGAAAATAACTCGCATTTTTCTGTTCTTATTTCATTACTATGGAAAATTGAGACGATGGAGAAAACTTAAGCTAAAAAACTACTATTGAAATTTGCTTCAGAATGTTTTTTTTTCTTTTACTTTATTTTCTGAACCATACTTCTGAATATTAATGCAATTAGCTAAACCAACCACTATTTTTTGGGTCAGAGAAACTCATCTGGAAGTGAATATATTGCCGAAGCCTTTTACATTATTTGGAATGCGATCGTAATTCTTTAACTCAAGCATAAAGAGACACGTTCATGTTAAAAAATCGGAACGGTGATAGTATCAAAACTCATAGATTAACAACTAAAAGCTAGTTTCAAATTGAAGTCTGGCCGTGACAGATAGAGAGCAAGCACGCAGAGCTTCAAGCATGTCGAATTTGCAAGAAAATAAACCATGTGTGCTAACTCTCTTCTGTCACGCACCTTCCGTAAATTCATACATACCTCCAGGAACGGAGCCTCCTTCATACCATAAGTGGCCCTCGGCTTCCTCCGGGTACTAGTATACCCTATACTTTTCCTAGCGAGCATGGAATTTTTAAGGTTATTGAAGAAGCTGACAGGGAAAGAAAAGCTAATGCTTGATGAGTTTTGATGTATAAATCCATGGAGGGAGCACCTAATACGGTTTACATAAGGCTGTGTAGGTATTTACAGATTCTTGCTTGGAATAATTTATTATTGTCACTAAGCAGCAGCCCCATAATGACGAATGGGTTTCGTGTTTATCTTTTATTGGCTTCAGTCATTCTCTCCCAGCATGCCCAATGTGCGAGCTTCAATTGATCATATGTTAAATGAGAGATTCGCACGGATTTGAATTTATTTTGCGCAACTTTCCTTTGAGATGAATATCTTTTGCAATTTGCATTGTTTATATATTTTTTTTTTCTCCAATAATAATGCAAGGATTTGCATGGAAGAAAGAATAAGTGAGTTAATAATATTATTTGGTTATAATCAGCCTAATCATGTTATTTTCAAAAGGATGGCACGTAATCCCTTTATGAACACCCAATCGCAGTCCGTTACGTATGATGATTTGAAGATATGAAAGTGATTATGAGATTGATATCTTTTTTTGGTTGGAATAGCATTTTCAGTGTCGGTAAAAGACAAGGAAGGCCAATGCCAAGAAATTACTTTTTCAGATTTTGGAAGTAAAATCTTTGATATTAATTATACTAAGCTCAGAGCCAAGAACCCACTCTGAAAGGATGGGAACTCTACTCATACAATGAATCTCAATTTATTTTGACTTCAATATTGATGCTGTAGCCCGTGTATCTCATGATCTCTGAATAATTTTGTACGAGCAGATTAGCACTGTTCGAAAAAATCCAACTCTTAATTTAATAATTTTTCAACCAATTACATCCGTTTACAATGTGTTCTCGTAACATTAACATCAATTCATTTCCATACAATCTTTATTAGTTCTTTACTCTCTAAACCCAACTCGGGAATTCAATGTTTCATCACAATCCTGATTTTCAATGCCTCCAGAAATATGGATTTGAATGAAGCTAGGAGTGTTTTGTAATTCCAATTTTTAGTAGCATGCACAACAGTCAAACCGACGTTAAGGAAGAGCTCGTGAGGAAGTTAATGCACGACTTCTTGCCACTTGAGAATAATAACACTCGGACCGACGTTAAGGAAGAGCTCCTAAGGAAGTTTGTGCACTACTTCTTGCCGAACCATCTTTTTTGATTCTTTTAACCAAACAAAGAGTGATGGCAGGAGAACCATCCACTAAATTAATTTTCACAAAATTAGTTAAAAAGACCAAAATCAATAATTCATGGGTGAAAAAGACATTTAGAATTTGATACTGTTTAAATGGACAAAAATATAAAAATAGCCAGGATGTAACCAGTTTCATCATACCCATTTTCAAATACTTTTTCTTATTTTTTAATTTACATCAGGATGCATCCAGTTTCATCCTCGCTATTTTTTATTTTTAAGTTTAAGCCAGGATGAATCCAATTTCATCCTTGCTATTTTTTTTATGTCCATTTCACCCATAATAATTTTTACTCGTCCATTTGAAGTTTGAACAATGTTTTAAAACATTTTGGACCAATGACCCATTTTCCGATTAATTTTCCATGACGGAACAATTCTGAAACTGGAGGCAGTGACGGAAGTGGGGGTGGCTTACCAGGCTGCAGAACCCCCCGCAAAACATTTTTGGTACCATAGTAATTATGTCACCAAACAAAATAGCCCAGGTAAGAAATCTGGATAGCCCATTACGTCCAAAAGAAAAAGCAAACTTAACGTTATCCAGGGAAGGTATTAGGGGTGGCTTACCTAGGCTTAAGCCCACCCCAAAATTCATAAAAAGCTGTTTAGTGAATGTAATTTTTAACAATTGTGGAACTTAGCCCAGGTACAAATTTCAGTTAGGCTAACCCTTATGGGCGAGATTGGACTGCTAGATTGGCTAAAAAGTGTTGCAAATCATGAAAAAAGTGTGGGAAAAAAGTTAACACTCAATCTGGCTACTTCTCTCTCCTAGCATTTGCTCGCAGTCCAACTATCAGCGATATCGAAACTCCGAATGGTTCGGCGCTCAACAAGTGCTCAAAACGCCGAATGGTTCGGTGCTCACAAAAATCAAACGGCTGAGATTTAAACGCCAAATGGTTCGGCGCTCAAAAAGTGCTCAAAACGCCGAATGGTTCGGCGATCAGAAAAACGCCGAATGGTTCGGCGCTCACAGATGACGTGAATGGCCAATCTAGCAGCTAGATATCTAGCCCATAAGACTTAGGAGGTTGCCCGGGCTGACGTGGATGGCCAATTTAGCAGCTAGATATCTAGCCCATAAGACTGAGCGTTAGCCCACTAGGAAGATATAATTCTCCTTGAAATCAATTCAACGAAATTGAAACACGGTCCCACTAGAAAGATATAACCTTTAATATTACATCTCAGTCGTTCAAAGACTAAAGTAGTTTTTTTTTCTTTTAAAAAATATTTAAAAACTAAAGTAAAGAACACGTATTCGTATTGTTTCTTAAAATTATTAAGCTAACCAACTAAACACGTATTTATGCTATTTGTTATGTGTCGGTTAAAACATGGTTCATTTTTCTTTTTTTTATTACTCCTCATGTTTCACCATGCTACGAAAATTAAACAGTAAAGGGCGTGAAGAATAACATAACTCCCTAGATGTATCATTGCTGCATCGGTTCATTTTTTTTTTTTTTCTCGGCAAATGTAAGTATATCGACAAATATTACATAGCGTAAGCGGAAAGCAACATTCCAGAAAGACAAAAAGAACCGCGTGATAGCAAAAACCGCAACCACTTCCGAGCATTTTTCTTTGGAAACAACTCCCGAACTGATACCCGATATGTAGAAAATAAAAAATAGCATGTCGCACCAGGTATTATAACTGCAGTCATCAATATTGCAATCAAGAAAGTTAAATAGAGTATTGGAAAAAAAAAAAAAAATTAGCCCACCCAGACATAAAATCTTGGATCCGTCGCTGACGTTATCTCGAAGAATATCTAACGGTTCGTATGTATAGTTGTATTTTATAGTTTACCATTAGATACATCCTAGTAGAGTGTACAATTACAGCTGTCTTGTCCTTAACTAAGCAAGCGTTTTTCCACCTTCAAAAAAAAAAAAAAAGAAAAAAAACAAGTGTTTGTCCTAAAATTCATTTTTCTTTTATGAAGTGACTATACTTTCATGTATCTATGTATAATCTAAAAATGCAGTGTATTCATGAGAAAAAAAATACAATATGTCATGACTTACTATATGCACAAACTGAAAATAGTTTAGGATTTAATAACCCTTCCAAGTTTTTTGCAACCCTATAATAACTTTTAAAACTAGAAAAAGAAATTGGGCGGCCTTCGGCCGCTATATATATCAAGATTATTATTTTTGATACGCAAATTTATCCTCCATAATATTAGTTCCAAGGTGAAAACTTTTGAAAGCTTTGTGCTCCAAGGAAAAGAGAACGTGTGGCGTACCCCTGCTCGCTTTAAGTGTATCATTGTAGTCGTCATTCTCGCAGTTGAGATGAATTAAGGTGAGAGTTCATGAAAAAAAAATTAGCCCACCCAAACATAAATTCTTGGTTCCGTCGCTGACTGGAGGCAAAAATAAATTTGTGGCACGAAGCAAGCCTGACCAAAAAATGCCACAGGACACTACCAAGACTACTATTTCAACACGATACATAAATGATATAAGAGAAGAAGAAGGGACATTAAGACCTGGTAGTAAATGGGAGTGCGGCGATATAAGAACACCGGAGGAAATCATATGCCTGACTTCCAGGGAAATGTTATTCTTGACCTGGTTAATAATTGCAACAACCAATTAGGAAATCTAAAAATAAAAATAATTGGTTCATGCGAAAACCAAACTAAAATAAAATCAAAAGGTGATATCTTGTTATGTTAGAAATTTACACAGACAACTAAAGTTCACAAATTTATTTATATTTTAAAATCCAGATGAATAACAAATTGAAGTTATCCTATAAATCTAGGCTAGAAAATCAAACTACAGACACAGATTCATGTCTTTCCTTGATGAAGAAAACAATAACAGAGAGTTTCCCGGATTTAATTGATTCCAGTAAATCATACAGTTAAAAGAAACGACTACTGGTGGCATGCTAATAAATAATTCTTTCAGGAGGCATGGCAAACCATCAAGTGTAGATAAAATGAGTAATATGCAGTTTTGTACTTAGAGAAATTCCTATGGAAATGGCCAAACACAAAAATCTATTGACGGGTGGATGGCCAAACTAGGTTTTCCACTATGGGAAAGCAGGCGTTAGAGTACTAGACACACTTCATTAAGAAAAACGGTGGCGCTCAGCAACAGAACGCTGGCGTGAAGGTGTCAAACGGCCCGACGACGGGAAGGATGGCCGCGTCACGGTTTGTGTGGCGGTGGTTTTCCTTTTGACGCCAACCGGTAGTTTTTAAATTTGAATTTCACCTTTTCCCTCTATAAATTGCCGTAATCTTCAAACAATTCAGTACATCAAAATTCACTTAAATTTTCTCTTATAAAAATGTCTGAAAAAGCGATCACACTTTTCTGCGATGCAAAACTTGAAGCTGTTGTTTCTAAGATATGTGGGAGTTTTAAAAAGATTGAAAAATTGTAAAATGGAAGTGCAAGTTTTACAAGTTGCTCCCAGAAAATGTTCCGCTAAAAGGAAAAGAAAAGCTCCTGTTTTGAAACTTAACAACAAAAAATTCAAAAACAAAGGTGAAACTGTCAAAGAGCGCGTTGAATGGAAAATACGTCAAATGAAGATAAACAGGAGGCCGAAACTTGTACTTGATTTTTATTAAAGTTTTAATATTGTCGAAGTTTATATCTTGTAAAATTGGCAATAATATCAATGAATGAAAATATTTATATTTTAAAATAGATTTCCACTTTAGATTACGTGAAATTTATTACCATTTATTTAAATTTGCAAATAACATCAAAGTAAATTTTTATAAACCACGACAAAAACATCAAACTACATCAAATCCAGCCACATTTTCTCTGTAAAGTTCATAGCATTCAAAATGCGTAAAATCTCTCCCGCTTTCTTCGGTAAACTTGGTTAGAGCGATGGTTTTCATTTCTTCGTTGGATAATCCAGAATTGCTACGATGAACCATCCACAATATTTCCGTATAATGTTTGACTTCATTACGGATGAATGCAATTCTTAGTTCTAGGCTCTTACTGTTTCTTATTGCTTCGTTCCGCGAAAATACAAAATGTCCCAATACTCTTTCTCAGAAATGGTCATGGTTCATTGGTCTCGCCATACGATGTAACCAACATCGAACTAGAGCAAAATCTTCTTCCACTATAAATTCCGGCAGCGGCACTCGAGTGCAATAACGATGTACTTGAGATGGACCATCTTTTAGAATTCTGAAACACGCTTCGAAACAAAAAGGCTTACCGTGAGCTTCCTCCCAATTATCAAGAGCTGCTTGGATCACTTCTTCTTCAGTTACATCGATGAACTTTTCTCGATCAATTTCCATTACCTGTTCAAGAAATGGCTGGACTACAAGCCTAATACGCTGAAAACGAGCACGCAATTGACGAGCATCTCGGTTTCCTGGGTTTCCCGTCAATGAGACAAACATTCAAAACAAGTTCTCCCAAAAAAAAAAAACTATCATGAGAAATAACAACACCAGTGATTACCCTATGAAAGAAATATGCTTTGCATAGAGTTATATCCTCTTCTCCGGTAAACCTGGGACCACGATTTCTAAGAGACATTTCTGCAAAGGAGGAGGATAGATATAAGAAAGTAGAAGAAGAAGATGTGATTTTGGAGATACAATGAACGAATGAATTTTATAGGATTTGAGAACGAAAACTTTGCCGTTTGAAATGGAAATTTAGCCGTTGGCGTTTGCTGTAAAGTCTCGGGCTACATTAGTAAAGTCGCCCAATAATTTCCTATGAGCGCCCAATTTGAATTACCAGCGCCCAATTTCTATTATAAATTTCCAACCCAACCGATTTCTCTCTCATCATCCACCATGTTTTCTAAAGGCAAAGCGAAGCAAATATTATGTGTCGAAGCAAAAGAGGTTTGCCCATTATGTTTCATGGATAACCACAGTCTTATGCAATGTCCTTGGATGTATTCAAAGTGTCCGCAGGAAGGTTGTTCACGCATCAGAATGGTGATTAAATCACAACCGGAAAAGCTCAGGTATTTGCAATGTCAAGATCCCAATTGTCCAGAGGAACCACATATGCTAGATGATTCTATGAAGATTAGAAGAAAAGATTGCAACAATGTGCAAAAACTTCAAACTTAAAGCCAAATTGAAGAAGGAGTTATTTGCAATCATTGTGGATATGGAAATCACTAATACAAACATTGTCCATAGAGAATCGGTTCATGGTCAAAGCCCGGTTGCAGGACTTTTATGCATTTGCGGACTTCTTCTGAAGAAGACACATATGGAAGGCATTTTTGGGAATGTCCCAAGTGTTTTTTAGTGGAGTGGGCTGATTGAAGTTGTAGGAAAAATGGATTCACTATGGTATTATGTTATTTAATTTGTTGTTTATTAGGTGTTATTATCTAAAACCAAGGGCATGAATTACGAAAATATGGAAAGCAAAATAAATACTATATCTTAATGTAAAATGTAACTATATATAGAGATCATAGTCATCTCTGTATCTATTCTTCTTCATCATCTCTTCATCAGCAGGAAGTTCTTGGTTAATTACTGAAGTACCGAATATAATGGAAAAACAACACAAATGGCAACATTGGTCGCCTAGGACGCCTAAGGCGCGCCTAGGCGCTCGGGCGCTAGGCGCTAGGTCTGGCGCCTCGCCTCGCCTAGCGCCTAATACAACATAGCATCGGACACTATACATAAAATATGTGGACATCAGGCATATGCGGACATCAGCTATAAAATGTGGCTATAAATGTGTAGACATCGGGCTATAAAGGGTACCTTGGATATTAGATAAAGTCAGTCACACTTTTGGAAGATATTGGGGATCAGTCACATTTTTGGAAGAAATGCACATTTCAGTCACAGTTTTGTGTATTTCCTCCCTGCTTATGCATTGAGATGTAATCTAAATGCTTTAACTAAAATGTTATATAACCAAAACTTGACTTTGATAATCCCAGACCACATTGTACGTATGACTCATGAGTCAAGGTAGATGCTAGAACAAACATAGTAAATGAAGATTTAATAACCAATTCTGGTGAGTGAAATATTTTGTTCTTCACACAACAAATGCACAAATATATGAGTTAGAGCATTACTACAATATATATACACATCTATTATGATGAGTCACTAATAAAACCGAGTCCTAGTATTAGGTGATCAAATTTTATGTGCAATGTGCTTATTCTGAGTTCTAATCTTGTTAATCTGCAAAGAGGTGGTTAAGATCTAAGATGTCGGAGAAAACTTAAAGTGACAAACCGGCAGAAGTGAATCGTTGAAGGAACAGGGAGAAAACTTAAAGAAAGAAACAAATTGCAGAATCTTTGAGGGTTCTTCCTGGCTGACATATCGGGTATATATGTATCTTATTCTCTTTATAAAATACCTCCCAACTTGAATTAGAAGTTAAGAGATCAAGGTTCATTGTTCATAAGATTTTACACAGATAAAGTTAAACTTTTAAGATTGGAAGATTCACGCAATTTAAAGGCAGTCCTAATATTGGGTGATATTAATTCAAGTGCTTTGTTTTTTTTAATCGACAATTTAGGTGCTTACTCTAGATTTAATTTTGTCAAGCTTCACATAGGTTATAAATGGGTTGAGAACTGAGATGTTGGACGAAATTAAAACAACCAACCTGCAATATTGCCAACCATAATTATGAGTGATATTAATTTCTGAAAATATCTAACAAACCATGGTTTGGAAATTTAGAATTTGTTTAATATGAGACCCGTTTCCATATTTAAGGTCAATAAGTTGATGACGACTGATAATCTTACTAGAAGAGGTATGGATGTGGATAGGTCTTGTCGGTTTTGTGAAGAAGAAGATGAAACAAGTTCTCATTTGTTTTATGATTGTTGGAGAATTAAAAGAATTTGGAATTACTTTGTTGAAGGATGTAGTTTCCATTGGAACCACAATACTTGCATTGCCACAACTATTTAAACTTGAAGTTATGATTGGGGTGATGAGCATGTTACGGTCCAACACCTATTTACAGCAGTTTACTTATTTTAGCTTACCTATATTTAGCATAGTTTGGTTTCCTTATTTTGTTCAAACTAGTTTTCTTTATTTGCAAGTTTCTGCATCTATAAATCTTTTCGAGTCTGTAATTGAGATATCAATCAATATAACAAAACTTCGGTTTATTTAAGTTCTACTCAAAAGCTGGTGGCTAACCCCCAATCAAAGGGTTTATCCGGTTCCATTCTTTGTGCTAAGGTTATTTTCCAGAGTTAAAGGTCTAGAACCCTAACACCTGGATCAGAGCAGGTTTAGATCGAACCCTAAATTCCGCAAAAAATTTTTTTACAATGGGTCAAAATTATACAGAGAATATGAAAGTCGTAAGTGATGGCATCGCTGATATGTCTAAAAATCTCGATAATTTAATTACTGGTTTGGCTAAACAACAACTAGAAGAAACAGAGACGAGAAAGACCAGGGCTGTTGAAAAACGGCAATTGAGAGAAGAAGAACGAGTTGCCGTAAATCGAGAGGCAGAGGAGAATAATAAAGTTCTCGAGAAACCATTGCTTTACCGATATCTGTGACTTTGACTAATTTGTCCACCACTCGCCGACAAGCATAGCGTAGCTTTGTCTACTCGAGTTAACTCAAACTTTATCTCTGAGCTTCCCAAATCATTGCAATCGTTCTTTCTGATGGTATTCCTCAACCTATTACTAATAATGGTCATGGTACCCATCGTGGTGAAACTAATACAACTCCACCTCCACCTCCACCTCACTTTGCCCGAGCTAGTGTTATTAACCTTAAGTTTCCTCACTTTGACGGAGAAGATCCTGATGGTTGGATTTTTAACGCCGATAAATATTTCTCGGTGCATACAGCTGATGATGCTCTAAAGATTACTATTGCTGCTGCTAGTCTGAAAGGGGATGCTAATGTCTGGTATCGTTGGAAACAAACCAAAGCTACGATAGTTACATGGGCGGAATTTTGTTCACATGTTCGTGCTCGATTTGCACCTGCCAAGTTCGTTGATGCTCGACTCGCCATTAGCACACTCAACCAAAAAGGGTCAGTACGAGAACATATTCCTGAGTTTGAGTGATTGCTTAATTTCGTTGATTTTCCAGAGGACTATTTGATTAGTTGCTTTATTCGCTCCTTAAAACCACATATTGGATGTATGGTCAAATTGCTTGCGCCCCAATCCCTAGCCGAGGCTTTTACCAAAGCAATCCACCAGGAAGAAGCATATGCATCTACTAGGTTTATACCTAGACAACCATATCGTCCTCCTCATGTCGAGGCCCGATGTTAATATACAACCTACTCCTTACAATAAACTGCATTACCTCCTCGGGCAAGGCGTCTATCACCAATTTGAACAACGAGAGAGAAGAACTCAAGGTCTTTGTTTCAACTTGTGATCAATTGTATACACCTACTCATGTTTGTGTGAACCCTAGATTAACCTTCTTGGATGTCGATGAGGAAGACGTTGATATTCTGGCGAGAAATTGGAAGAAACTATTTCCTTTGATACATTGCGGTTTCCGAATTAGAACCTCGAGATTTCCTTAAATTCTCTTATGGGATCTTCTTTTCCAAGAACGATGCGTATTATGGGTTATATGAAGGGTCGACCTCTCATTATTGATCGACTCGGTTCTACTCATAACTTCTTGCACCCCAACTTGGCTAGGCAATGTGGTTACACTCACGGTGAACACTACTTCATTATGCGTTACAGTAGGTGATGGTGGTCAGATGCAGACTAAAGGATCCTGTCATAACATTCCTTTCACACTACAGGGTTATTCTTTTTCAGCAGATTTTCATTTATTGGATATTAGTGGTTGTGATGCGGTTTTGGGTGTTCATTGGCTACGCACATTAGGTCCTATTACATGGGATTTTTCTAAGCTTACTATGCAATTTCAACAAGCCAAAGCAGTATTCTTATAGGGCCATAATTCTGCTTCGATAAGCTTATTGGATGTTACACCTATGCAACAGCTTTTGAGCAAGGAGAGTTATGCAGTTTTTCTTCAGATTACTTCAGTTATGTCGTCAACTCCAAGTATACATCATTCACCTGAAATTCAACAATTGTTACATGAGTTTTCGATATATTCAAGACACCAACTTCTCTTCCTCGAGGAGAGGATACATGATCATCGTATTCCACTAGTTTCTGGGTCTACTCCGGTCAATGTGCGACCATATCGTTATCCTTATTTTCAGAAATATGAGATTGAGAAAATTGCTGCTGAATTACAATTAGCTGGTTTTGTTCGCCCAAGCTCTAGTCCGTTCTCTTCTCCAGTTTTGATGGTGCGCAAAAAAGACGGTTCTTGGCGCATGTGTGTTGATTACAGGTGCTTTGAACAAACTTACAATCAAAGATCGATTTCCAATACCGGTTGTGGATGAGTTACTTGATGAATTGCATGGTGCTGTTGTGTTTACTAAATTGGATTTCGCTCGGGTTATCATCAAATACGATTACATGCATCGACATTCCCAAGACAGCCTTTCGAACGCATGATGGCCATTATGAGTTCTTAGTTATGCCATTTGTCCTTTCCAATGCTCCGGCTACTTTTCAAAGCTTGATGAACCATATTTTCAGACCACATTTGCGTAAGTTCGTGCTAGTCTTTTTTGACGATATCTTAATATATAGCAAGAATATGTCTGATCATTTAGTTCACTTGTCATTGGTATTTGATATCCTTCGTTCTAACCAATTATTTGTCAAGGAGTCTAAATGTCACTTTGCTCAGCCTTCAGTTGGTTATTTAGGCCATGTAATTTCTGAGAAGGGTGTTTCCGTTGAACATGATAAGATAGAGTGTATCGTTTCATGGCCTATTCGAGTACAATCGAGAGAATTAAGAGGATTCTTAGGCTTAGCGGCTACTATAGAAAATTTGTGAAGGATTTTGGTAAGATCGGTGCTCCGTTAACCAATTTGCTTAAAAAGGACGCCTTTGAATGGGTGATCGGAGCTCCGATGCTTTTAAATTATTACAGCGTGCATTAACAACAACACCGAGTTTGATTCTTCTGATTTTTCTAAGGAATTTTCAATTGAGTGTGATGCGTGCGGATTTGGATTGGGTCTTTGTTTTATTACAATCGGGCGAGGCCTATTTCTTATCACGGTAAACCATTGGCTGAGAAGAACAGATCTTTATCGGTCTATGATAAAGAAATCTTTGGCTATATATATCCCAATTGAAGTGGCGACATTACTTACTTGGGAGGCATTTCAAAATTTACACAGGACCACAAGAGTTTAAAGTATTTTTTAGACCAGAAATTATCTTCTTTAGAGCAGCAAAAGTGGTTATCTAAGCTCTTGGGTTATGATTATGAAATCATTTTTCGTCCAGGAAAGGACAATGCTGCAGCTGACGCTCTATCACGCCAATCAGAAACTTTACATTATAGCTTAAGTGCACCTATTTTCGGTGGAGTAGCTGAGATAGTGCAAGAATGTCCTGTGACATTGAATACAAAGAACTCATTCAAAAGTTAATTATAGATCCTGCTTCCAAACCAAATTTTTCTTATGTTGAAGGTGTGTTACGTTACAAAGGAGGAATTGTGGTGGTCTCAACTTCTTCTTGGTGCACAAAAATATTGGAAGAGTTTCATACTCATCCAATTGGTGGACATTCAGGATTTCTACGTACGTATAAACGTGTGCAACATAGTTTTTATTGGAAAGGGCTTAGCGGTTCGTCAAAACTTTTGTTCTTCATTTGTGACGTTTGCCAAAGAAGCAAATCTGTTTGTTTCACCTCCAGGCCTTTTAAGCCCTTTGCCTATTCCTACAGATGTGTGGATCGATATATCTATGGATTTTATCGATGGATTTCCTTCATCCAACAGGAAAAACTCTATATTGGTGGTAGTTGATCGTTTGTCAAAGTATGCTCATTTTTACCTCTCACTCACCGTATTACGCTGGATACATTGCGAGAAATTTTTTGTGCGTGAAGTTGTCCGACTCCATGGTATGCCGAGAACTATAGTAAGTGATCGCGACCTAATCTTTATGAGCAATTTCTGGGAGGCGTACTTTACACTACAGAACACACAATTATGTCGCAGCTCAGCATACCATCCTCAGTCAGATGGGCAAACCGAGGTAACTAATCGCACTTTGGAGTGTTATTTGAGGTGTGTTCTTGGAGTTAAGCCAACTGATTGGATTAAATGGCTACCTGCATTTTGAATGGTGGTATAATACAAGCTTTCACTCGGCTATTCAAATGACTCCTTATGAAGCTTTGTATAGTGGCCCTCCGCCATCTATTACAGCGTATTTGTTCAGCAACTTCTGTGAATGATGTTGACTTGAATTTGAAGGCTCGTGATCATACTCTCAAATTCTTTGAAATCCCATTTACATGATGCACAATCGAGAATGAAGAAATATCTTTGATTCTCGCTTGTCTGCGAACGTGAATTTTCGGTAAATGATTGGGTTTATTTAAGGTTACAGCCCTACAGACAAACAACAGTGTCAACTCAATCTTTTTCTAAGCTATCTCCTAGATTTTATGGTCCCTTTCGCATATTGGAAAAAATTGGTTCAGTTGCTTACAAATTGGATCTTCATACAACGAGTCGCATTCACCCAGTATTTCATGTGTCGTAGCTTAAACTTAAGTTAGGAACGACTACTTCTGTGGAACAGATTTTCCCTGCAGTCATTGATTACGATAAATGGGAGCCTGATACTATTTTGGACAGAATGATGTATAAGAAAGGTAATCGAGCTGCTACCAAATGGCTCATAAAATGGAAAAATCATGCGCGGATGAAGCAACAGGAAGATGCGACTGAATTCTTGGTCGGTTTCCAAAATTTGAGGCTTGAGGGCAAGCCTTCTTTCAAGCAGGGTGGGATGTTACGGTCCAACACCTATTTACAGCAGTTTACTTATTTTAGCTTACCTATATTTAGCATAGTTTGGTTTCCTTATTTTGTTCAAACTAGTTTTCTTTATTTGCAAGTTTCTGCAGCTATAAATAGTGCTCGAGTCTTGTAATTGAGATATCAATCAATATAACAAAACTCAGTTTATTTAAGTTCTACTCAAAAGCTGGTGGCTAACCCCCAATCAAAGGGTTTATCCGGTTCCATTCTTTGTGCTAAGGTTATTTTCCAGAGTTAAAGGTCTAGAACCCTAACAGAGCAGCTCAACCGCATTTGGAACAATCTTCCGGTTGCGATAAGGTGGTGCATTTGGAAGGAACGGAATGCAAGGATATTCAACAAAAGAAGAGAAATTCAACAAGCATAATTAGAGATATCAAAATTAAAGCTTATTTTTGGGCCGAATCAAACACTAAGATGGTAGGTTTAACGGCTAATATGGTAGTTTGTTTATGGGATTCAAATTTCTATCGTCCTATTTGAGAGGTCATGGAGTAGCAATAGTATGTGTCTACTCTTGCTCTTGTAAATTTTTTCTTTCTTTTTGGTGATCGACTCCCATGTCGATTTCCATTTTTTGTTTCGGTTGCATTTATTGGGTTAAGTACCCCTAAGTACCTTATTTTCAATGAATTCTCCTATTGACCGACCAAAAAAAAAAATGTCATCACTTTTTTACTCCCACGCGTTTGTAAATAAAAATAATCAAAAGAAATGATGAAAATCCCATTTCACTTGAATTTGAAACATTAAATAGAATAATAAAAAGAAATTGTAACGGATGATGAAAATCCCATTGCACTTTATACTTGAAAGTCAGGACTCAAGATGGATGGAGGAAGTTTTGGGGAATGCTAGACTGACAGAAATTTTTTAGGGAATCCGATACACTCACATTGCTCCCGGGGCCCTCTCAGGAATTATAGTGTTTTTGGTCTACCACATGGGTGTTTTTTTTTTTTTTTTTGCTAGAAAAAAGATGTATTAAAAAGAAAATTAAGAGTTACATAGTAGTGGAGAGGAATTCAGGGATAAATCCCATCCATTCTCCATTGGTTCTAAACCTACTACTATATTTTGCTGCTTTATCAGCAAGAACATTATGAATCCTACGCAGAAATTGAAACTTAACAAAGTTGAAACTAAGGATAAAAGATTTACAGTCATCTAAGACTGTATTATTGAACCAATATAGTTGATTGTGATTAAAGTTGAAATAATCAATGATGATTTTAGCATCACTGATGAAGCAGACTTTCTCAAGGCCTTTCTCTTTCGCCCACTTCACCGCCTCAAATAAAGCAAGGCTTTCTGCCTCCTCGGAGTTCCTCACATGACCAGCTTTGAGTTTGCATCCAAGGAATGACCCTGTAATGTCATTCATTATCAGACCAATACCAGATAAGTTAGTATTCTTATCGAAAGATGCATCACTATAGATAATATGGCAATTCTCAGGCAAACAATTAATGACATTATAAAGATTTTCTTCTACAGTCACTATAGAAGTTTCACTTCTAGGAACCTGATTATTTAAGTATGTTCCAGTGTCATTTACTAACTTAAGTGCTAATCTGGTTGTGGCATGATGATTCAGAGTTTTTCCCTGAAAAGTACTGAGGCACCTCTCTTTCCATATACTCCAAGCAATTGTAAAAACATCCCCTGCTTTTGATTTCAGGCTATCAGTTGAGAGCCACTTACTAATCCAGTCCTGCAAACTAAAGTTTGAAACATAATCTTGTTCAAGTAAGTCAGCATATGGAGTAAGGGACCAAACAGACCTAGAGAATTCACAGCCTAGGATAATATGTTCAGGTGTTTCTATATTCCCGGAAGTGCACATGTTACAAGAAGAATCACGACTAGTAGAGTGTCTATTGATCACAGATTTAGCAGGAAGGATATTCTCGTGACATTTCCAAGCAAAGAGTTGCACTTTTGGTAGAATAGGAAGTTTCCACAGAGATTTGTAAATACTACTCTGGGGATTATTCATGACATCAGATTGACCAGAAATGATTTTATAAGCAGATTTAACAGTAAACATGCCATTTTTAGTGTGAGTCCAGATAAGTCTATCAGTTCCTGATAATGGAATTCTAGTTTCTAGAATATTCCTAGCATTCTGATGGGTAAAGAAGGCATTAACAAGATCAGTATTCCAAGATTTAGAATCCTTATCGATAAAAGCAGAAACATTAAAATTAGGATTAGGGTTTGATACATACTTAGGCTCACTTGCATTTGGTATCCAATTATCCGTAAAGGCAGAAATACAATCACCAGTTCTAACTTCCCATATGGAATTATGCTTAATAATATCCATACCACGACTAATACTTCTCCATACCCAAGAAACATCATTCTTTTTTGGACTGTGCAGGGGATGACAGTTTTTAAAGTATTTGCACTTTAGAATAATAACACAAAGAGAGTCAGGGCGATGAATAACATTCCAAGCTGACTTAGTTAAAAGAGAGAGATTGACATGTTTGAGATTACGAAAACCAAGACCTCCCTGATGTTTGTGAGAACAGATTCTAGGCCAACCCCGTAGATAAATCCCCCCAGGACTAGACTTACCCCACCAAAAATCTCGTTGAGAAGCCTCCATGCTGTTAATGATTTTATCTGGTATGGTAAAAGTGTTCATATGGTAAATAGGAGAAGCTTTTAGCACATTTTGAACCATCACAGACCTACCTGCCTGGTTAAATTGTTTACCTTTCCACTTAGCTACCCTTTTATCAAAGTGATCATTAAGATGATTAAAGGAATCTGACCTGGATTTGGATATGAAGAGAGGGATACCAAGATATTTCTCTTGTAGAGCTATCTTCTTGACTTTAAGTTCATTTATAAGGGAGACAGCAAGAACAGGGGAGACATTGTTACTGAAAAAACAACCTGACTTTTGTAGGTTGATGACTTGACCAGAAACCAGACTAAAATCATTAATTAAACTCAACAGATTCTGAGCTTCATTATGAGAAGCTTTGGCAAAAATGAGACAGTCATCTGCAAAGAGCAGATGACTAATACTTGGCGCTTCCCTGGTTACTTTAAGACCATGGATAAGCTGACAATTTTCAGCATGGGAGAGATATCTAGAAAATGATTCCATAACCAAAATGAACAGGTATGGAGACAGGGGGTCACCCTGCCTCAGACCCCTAGTTGGTCTATAAGTTTTACAGGGAGAACCATTAAGCATGATAGAAATACTAGTGGTACTAATACATTGGTGTATAAGATCACACCAATGGATTGAGAAACCGAAAGCACGTAGAATATCTCTTAGGTACGACCATTCAACTCTGTCAAAGGCCTTAGACATGTCAAGTTTAAGACCCATGACTCCCCACTTATCCTTCTTATTTTTCCTCTTCATAGTGTGCACCAATTCATGAGCAATGATGACATTGTCCTGTATATGTCTCCCTGGGACATAGGCAGCCTGATAAGGACTAATCATTTTACTCAAGAGAGGTTTCATTCTGTTTACAAGAATCTTGGAGATGATTTTGTAGACAGAATTGCACAAGGAAATAGGTCTAAAGTCAATAGGACTAGAAGGGTTATTGATCTTTGGGATTAAAGAGAGAAAAGTATGGTTCATCTCTTTTAAGAGATGTTTGGACTCAAAGAAGCTGTTAACACTTTTCCAAACATCATCTATTAAGAGGTCTATATTTTCTTTATAAAACCCTGGGGGAAAACCATCGGGCCCTGGGAGCGAGTCAAGGAGTCATACTGGTTAATTGTATCAATGATTTCTTGCTTAGTGATTGGTCTAACAAGATTTAGATTGTCACTACTTGAGATGCAAGGGTCAATACAATTGAGAATTTCAGGGTTTTTATAAGGATCAGAACTAGTACCTATAGAGCTGAAGTGATTTACCAATAGGGTTTCGAGTCCAGACCTGTCATTAACCCATTGACCATTATCCATTTTGAGAGCACTTATATGATTAAAGTGCTTCCTCCTATTGGCATAATTATGGTAATACCCTGTATTTCTATCAAAAGATTTAAAAAATTCCTGTCTAGATTTCTGAGCATAGAACTCTTCCTGAACTTTTTGCCAATGTTCAAGGTCAAACTCTACTTGTTTAATCGATTCCACATTAATAGATGAATGTGGAAGATTATTAAGATCATTGAGTTGACAGTTTAGCATTCTAACCTTGTGATCAATATTCCCAAAATGCTGGATATTCCATAACTTTAAATCATGCTTAACAAATCTCAATTTATTAGTAAACTGAAAAGAGGAAGAGCCTCTAACATCTTTCGAGTAAGCATTTTTTATCACCTCTCTTACAGAAGGGTCTCTGCTCCAACACTTAAAGTATCTGTAAGGCTTACTACCTTGATAAGACATAGAATTAGTCTCCAAGATAATAGGAATATGGTCACTGCCTATAGCATCTATATGGTGTACAGGGGTAGAACCATAATGATTTAGCCAGTGACCATTTACCAAAGCCCTATCAAGTCTAGCATATATGCAATTATTGCCAGATTGCCTGTTATTCCAGGTAAATCTATTACCAATATATCCTAGATCAGAGAGATCAGCATTGTCTAAAATGTTTTTGATTTCAGGATATTCAGTAGTAGAAGGGGTGGAAAATGTTGACCTTTCATGGGCATGCATAGTGATATTGAGATCACCTATTATAACCCATGGATGGTCAATTCTAGCGCCAATTTCTCCTATATATTCCCATTGTGCCATCTTCTCTTCATGGTACACAGAGCCATAAAGAAAAGTGGCCAGGAATTCAGGTTTGCTAGGATTATCCGCTATTATAACATTTACCATCTTATCAGTATTGTGAACTATTTCACATTTAAAACCAGTTTTCCAAAGCAGAGAAATACCACCAGCACGACCAATAGAAGGGAAGACCCAAGAATTAGGGTAATTGAATCTTCTAAGATATTGATGCATTTTAGAAGATTCATTTTTTGTCTCACACAGGAAAATCACGTCAGGGTTTTGACCTCTGATCAAATTCCATAAAGAGTTTCTTGTTGTCGGATTGCCAAAACCTTGGCAATTCCAAGACAGAATTCTCATTGCGACAAAGTATAATTGAATTGAAAATGACTCAATTTTATAGTCAAGAGAGAAATTTTGAAAATTGCTAAACAAGTAGAACTTGGTAGATTTAGAGCTAGTACAAGACCTAGAAAAAATCCAGCACACAGCAGAAAGGGAAATTTTTTTATGATAAGAGCTCTGAGAATGGTGATTACTAGAGTTAGTTAACACACTAGAGTATCTGACACAATTCAAAACCCAGCAATTAACGGAATTATTACTAGTGAAAATATGATTAAACCCTAGAAAAATCAAATCCCTAAAATTAAATTTTGCACAACAATTTAGATAGAGATTAATAAAGGACTTAGAGAGATGGATTGAATCAGATGTAAAATAAAAACTTAAATAAGAAGGGGTTTGAAATGAAACCTGATTTGCAGTACGAACAATTGATTCAGTAGTAGGAAGATGGTAAGCCCCATTGATTGGTTCTCTGCCTCCATTTTCAGCATCCTCCATGTTTAAATCATAACCTCCATGGCTATTTTCCCCGATCTCAGTAGTACCTCCTCCACCACTATTGATCTGATTAGGAATCTCTCTTTGAGGCAGAGAAGAATTCTGGTTGTTCAAATCGAGCAAAACATAGTTATCTTCTATACCTGAATCCCTACTTCTCTTAAGTTTCCTTGAGTCTTCTTCGTCATTCATAACATCTGGCCCGTTTCCAATAGGAGGCCCATTAATTCCTTCAACACTTGCTTCACTATTTTGCATATTTTCCACTAAATGTGCATGTTTGGCATAGTAGGCTTCAAACTCTGGATCGGTCATGCCAAAAATGAAGATATTCCATGCGCGCTCTTCACATTGCGCCGCATCATGTTCAATTGTGTAGCACTCAGTGCAAATTTGTCTTGGTTGTTTTTCGAAATGGTATCTTATCCATACCTTTTGCTTGGCTGCTGTCAGAAGCCAGTTGCCCCGCTTTAGAGGCATACAAAGGTCTACCTCGATCTTGGCTGAGACTACTCTACCTCTTCTAGTGAATCCTCTTTCTCCTTCATTTGCAATCTTCCTACCAATGTCTTGACATAGTTTATCAAGAATCCCATCATCCAGATGTTCAAGAGAGAGATTTTTGAACATGACTGTAAAAACTTGGTGAGTGAAAGTGTACTCTTCAAGCGGAACCGAGTTGTCATAAGACTTCAAAACAAGAAGGTGCTCATGAATAATCCATGGGACTCTTTTTAGGACTTCGGACATATCTTCAGGAGTTTTGAATTTGAACACATACAAGTTCCTTCCCATGGTATTGATTTCTACTCTTTTATATTTCCTCCAAATGATGTTGACGTCTTTTTGCACCTTATCGAAATCAATATCATCTGGAGAAATAATCTTTCCAATTAAACAGTTGAACCATCTGGTAGCTGCAGCATCAATTTCTTCTTGAGAGATTAAGCTTCCTCTTGCACGATTAGTTTGAGATACCCCCAGATTTGATTCTTGGAGTCGTTTTGAAAGGGCTGCCATTTGAAGTCTAGCACTTTGCGACATCTTGAGGGATATGAACGTGTTTTCTTCTTTATGTTGATGAAAGCAGAAAAAGGAATGATTAAGGGTTGACGCCAAATGAATGAGTATAAGTAGGGTATTTCTTTTAGGGTTTAGATAACTGTTTCCTAAATTATGGAAGATCTTCTTGGGATAAGAATTATGCGAATATATTCTCCAGTAATTCTGTTGATGAAAATACGGAGGATAACACGACTTTATCTTAGGAAAGTGAGATTCAAATTTTTGAGACTGCAAAATTAGCGCCTTTGATGTTGAAACAATGGCAAAATTGCCCTTTGCTCTAACTGTGATTTGAAGAAATAGGTATTGAAGATCATCAGATTGGTTGATCACAACTGTGGTGGTAAGATCAACATAATTATGGGTAATACTTTGAGAGATTATAATTGAGGATACCACTGTAAACAGTGAGTATAAACCTGAAATGATTTTTGACATGGCCATATCTAAATATGGGAAACACAACTGTTCCTAATGAGGAATGAGAAACCAATCTGCACCCTTTGCTTCCTTGAATACCTCTTTGGAACACTCTTTGAATCAATCAACGTCTTGTAAATCAGCAAGATTAGTTTGCCATGAACAACCAAAACATCAGAGAGTTAGAAATGGTTTTCTTAGAGAACATACATAGAAAGAATGAAAAGATTGCTCAGAAAAAGATGAAACAGTTAAGAAAAGACGAGAAGACAAAGAAAATTGATTAACATAAACTAGGAGAATAATTGCAAATCATAGGAAAAAGAAGATTAACAGGGAAAAATGAGATTCATATCACCGATTTAGTTTACTGGGCCGACTCGCAGTCGCACCGATTCTCAGAGCTCCCAAACTCGATCGGTTTTTCATAGTAACACGTAATTACAACAGTACCACATGGGTGTTGAGGGAGATTTTTCGAGAGAAGTCTCTCGGTACGCAATTCATTTTCGCGAACTTTTAGCAAATAATAAATGAAAATTAAGATGACTAGATCACGATTTTATGCTCCTACACAACAAATTTATTTTTTTCCCTTTTTAAATTACAAGCGGCGGTCATTTCACATTGCATTACTACATATTTTAGTCTATATATAAATATATACTTCTATTACCAGTCACTATAAGTGCCCCCTAATTATGGGTGATTTTAATTTAAGTGCTTACTCTGAGTTTATATATTGTCAAGCTACACAGAGGTGATATATGGGTTGAGAATTTGGATGTCGGAGGAAACTAAAGCAACAGACCTGCAATCTTGCCGATGATTGAGATAAGACAACAAAATTATAGCGAAAAACCTACAATTGCATCCGAGATCAGGATGAGCAATAATAAACCAAAAGACCAGTAGAAGCTTGCACCAGAATTCAAAATGAGCAATCATATTCTAGAAGGTCAGGAGAAGCATTTGTCTTTTAAATATATCGCTGTAAAGTATACATGTAATTGGAGGTTCTCGAAGATGTTGTGAAATTAAAACAAGATAAATAAATAAATTAGAAACAATGCAAACCTAATTGAAAAATCAACATAAACAATTTTAGATTACAACAAGACATACCTTACTGAAGAGTGAACACCATATTTTGGATGGTGTTGTTTTAGTTGTTAAAGTATTAGTTGTGGGAAAGGAAATAATCTATAATAAGGAGCAATTTTGGGATGTTGTTGTCTCAGATCTTAGTATATATACATGTATGGGCTGAACAATATACTACTGTTCAGCCCAACTCTACTACAACAAATTTATTCACCCTATATACCACATGCATGCATCATATATTTCATTTGTATGTGAATTATAGAGTTCGTAAAAAATGACCAGAATTGATTTGCAAACTTGAGGTTCAGTTTGAGAAAGCTCTTGATAATATAAATTGAATCTTTTTAGGATGAAGTCTTATCCAAATAGGTTTTGGTGAAGTTGGGATGGGAGAGCTTGTGCCAGAAATTGTGCATCTTTTTAAAGTGCTCGGTGCTTAGTAATGATTTGTTAATTTTTAGATATTTTGGTAGTGAAAAGAGACTTCTCAAGGTGGAGGCATTTCATGGTCTCGCACAAAATGAGGGTGCGTTAAAAAAAAAAAAATGATTCCTGTGATAGTAGCTTATTTGAGAGTTGAAATTATGGGCCAAAATCCAATACTGTTCAGAAACATATCCATTTTCAAGCAACAAACAAAATTTACCTCTTCAAAACTTTAAGTCAAATTTAGGCTAGTGTTAGTTTTTGATATTTTAAATTAGAAAATGTGTTTTTCTAGGTCAATTTGCCATTACAAGGGGAACCCAAGATCCTTCGTTGATCTTGGTTGGTGAGGAACATAAATCTCTGACGGAAAATGGGTCATTTGTCCAAAAAATTTAAAACATGGTTTAAATGAATGAGTAAAAATTATTATAGGTGAAATGGACAAAATAAGCGAGGATGAAACTGGATGCATCCTGAATTAAACTTAATAAATAGCGAGGATGAAACTGGATGCATCCTGATGTAAATTAAAAATAAGAAAAAGAATTTGAAAATGGGTAGGATGAAACTGGTTACATCCTGGATATTTTTATATTTTTATCCATTTAAACAGTATCAAAATCTAAATATCTTTTTCACCCAGGAATTATTGATTTTGGTCTTTTTATCCAATTTTGTGAATCTCTAATGGATGCAAATTCGAAATCCTCATAAGTAGCGTTGTATTTATTTTCATTTTTTTTTTTTTTTTTTTTTTTGATTATTTCATCTGATCACATCATAGCACTCTGATAGTTTTAAAATATATATGCTTATAAGGTATTTCCATTCACACCAGAGCATGATAGCCGACACAACAAACTTACCGGAAACATCACTGGGAACTGAAATATCGGAAACATATAGCACTGTAAACTGAAAGATTCTAGCAAGTAAAAGGGCCGTCTCGACATTTTAGTTCCATTCATGTCATCAAAATCTTTGCACTTAATGTACATCAAAATCTTTGCACTTATTGCAAATTATTGCTAAAAATATGTACATCAAAATCTTTGCAATTAATGTACATGAAAATCTCATTTGTTCGACTCCTTATAATTTCAAACTCAATCCCACGACAAAATCAGAAGAAAAAAGAAGAAGAAGAAGAACGACAACAAAAAATGGCAAGCAAAATCAATCTATTGTTTTGTTCAGTTTTCATCTTCATGTTCTTCATCCAAAGAGGTTCAGGTGCAGCTGACTGTGTACACATTACACAACAAGAAATTGGTCCCTTCCGTGAGCACACAACCGAATACTCTGTCACGATCGGCAAAAATTGCAACTGCATTATATTCAACTTGGTCTTGGATTGTCCTCGGTTACAGAGCCTTGAAGTAATGCAAGGGGTTCGAAAAATATCTACTGATGAGTGTTTGGTCAATGGTGGTGGAGTAGTTACAACTCCTTTTGTTTTCAAGTATGCTTGGTATCAACAATTCGATCTCAAAGCTAAGAGATTCACATGCTGATTCAACAAAATGTAAGAGCTTTGGATTGAGAAGTGAATCGAGATGAAATTCAAATACAAAACCTACATATGGATTTTATTTCTATTTACTTTTTCTGATTGGTTATTTTCGTGTTTTTTTTTTGAGAAAATTTAATAAATGATCGAGAAAACTAAATGAATGTTTCACTTATTTATAAACCGTATCAACTCTAATGTCTTATGCTTGAAAATTGGATTAGTATGTTTTTTTGTCTCTGTTCCTATTGTTCTCTGGAGGGCTGTAATTATAGAACTCCTAAATTTAGCAAGCAACATTGTCAAGGTGATGAATTTTACAAAAGTTACTAAATACATACAAAAAATTATCAAGGTCTTATAAATGATAATTTTTCAACCTGCGGGAATTCAATTTGCCAGTACAGACAGATTCACGAGTTCATTTGCAGAATTAGATACCAGGGATAACCTCTCAGGAATCTACTCAAGTCTGACATGCACTACGAAATAACAAATCCAGGTACTCGCGCCTTCAAATCAGATGCATCAACAACAGTGTTGTTTTCAATCCCTTCAGAAGGATCCAGTAAAAATATTATTGTCCTGACATAATTTAGTTACATCTGTAATGATTTTTGAGCATTTCATCCCATTGCCTAATTCTCTGTGCCACTCAGCATCAACCTAGAATTATAATTAATCAATGGCTTTGTAGAAGAAACACAATTTTGCTAAACACAATTTTGACATACAGGTGACTTTCAGACATATAACAAAGCTTGGCATATCCGTGGAAGTCATGGAGTTTTAATATCAAAACTAGGCAACCGCCACATCAACAGTGGTTGTCCAGTCACTAGTAACCACACCTTGCTGGTTGCCACACGTCAGTAACACTAATCCAGTCAGTGATCACCACATCAGCATGTTGATCCAGTCAGCAGTGCTATGTCAGCTTCAACACGTGTGGTTCATTGACATCTTTTTGTATTAATAACTTACTCGTTTTAAATCCGAATATGGTGATTTTTTGCATGTTTAATTCGTCTTTATAATCCTACAATATGGATGCAAAAATTCTTGTGTTCTCAGTTGTGGAGCCAGCGTTGACTAACCCTAGCTCTAGCATCCACAGACATACACCCCCACCCCCACCACCACCAAACCAGAAAAATATATATTTGATAACCACAAGAACACCCTCCCTTTTCTCTTGTATTTTGTACTTACCTCACCAATTATTAATACTTAGTCCCCATAAATTTATATAAAAAGTTTCTTTTTAGCCCCCCCATACCCTTTTCTGGCTCGGCCACTGTGCGTTCTAGAAACTTTTATATGTATATGGGGCACCAACAAGATTGAGTTAACAACACGATCGAGTTCAAAGTTCGTTGGAGTTCTTGCTTGAGGTTCATTAGCAACATGATCCATCGAAGATATTGAAGAGGAGTATTGCTTTTGCCCTTCAATATTTAGCCTTAAATCACTTCGCAAGCACCTAAAGCCTCACCTTGCACATGAGCACTTTAGTTTTGCTTTCGAAAGCATAAAATCTCGCCTTACACGCGAGTGTGAAATACTTGCATCTATGCAAGCATAAATTCGCGTCTCGACCACAAGTCCAACGCCCGATGTTGGTCCAAAGACTCAGTGGCCCGAGTCGACTTCAACGGTTCATCCCCCGTCTGGAACGTGAGGAAAGAATTATAAACACCCGCGAATCCCCTGTCAGCGGGTTTACTGGATGATTTTGTATGCATATATGTTGAGGTATTGAAAATGGCTGCTTTAATTTCCTAGTAAAGGGAAAGGCCTGGCCATACAAGATAAGGGTTCGGATTTCATCACCGTTCTCTTCTTGCCCGCCTTAGGAAAATACCAAACGCGTACCCAAGCTTAAAATATTGATTAGAACAAGACCGATATGGTAACGAGCATAATAGGAAAGTCATTCGAAAAATATTGGTTACTCTTTTAAGCATATACTTGAAGTTCATGACGGTTTTGGTAAGTTGAATGCGCCGCCTTGTAATGCCGGTGAGGCCTTGGGTATCAAAGCTCCATCGAGCTTCCCTCGTCTCTATTTAGCTTACTTTAACTCAGATTGGTTCCGGAGAGTGCAGCTTAAATTGTGTGAATTCCCTTTGAAGGATTAGAAGATGGTCTAGAAACAATCTAAGTGGAGCCATCATGCTTTTTGTTTGCTAGAAATCAGTAGGTTTGTTGTGGTCGAGTCATCCTTGTTTGTGCTTGTGTAGAATTCCCTTGCAGTTAGGATGTCAAACTGGTATTATAATACCCATCACAATGAATATGAATATCCAACTGAACAATATGGACATCACTCTTTTTATGACCAGAGTGTAAATAGTGGTTGGGAACGCCAACCTTTTGAAGGTTATGGGTCATACCATAGTGAGCCCAATTACTATCCACACGTGCATCAGTCTTATGAGCAAGAATATTATAATACTAGTTCTTCGTATTTAGAGGATGCAATCAAATTATTGAAAACTAGTCCCTATTATGATCCTTCTAAACCTTGTTCTTAGTTAGAAGAGTCTCTCAAGCAACTAACTAAGAATACCAATAGGTTTGTGTTAGAAATGGATAAACAAAATGAACCTATGAGTGAACCTTCTATACACGATACCATAAGGAAGTCATGTGAGTCGAGTCACGATACCATAAAGAAGTCATGTGAGTCGATTCAAAAGATTTTGTTAGAGGCCCGAGCAGGCTTTCGAAATAATCTTAGTGTTTCCAATAGTACCCTTGAAAATGAGGATAGTTATTTGAATAATAAAGATGACGAGGTTAGAATTTATAACACTACTTGTTTTGATGAGGTTCGACCATTTTCATGTTATCATGATGTGGATAGTGTTGATGAAGAATCTGAAGTTTTTAGGCATAGTGATCAGGAATTTGTTTCTCCAATTGAGCTTTATAATGATAGTAATATTTCTGGTTTAAATCCAAATAATTTTAATAATTATTCACCTATTCAAAAGGACGAGGATTTGACTAGAAATATCCCGTTTTAGACGATCTTGATTTTTTCCTTTTCGAAGCCGATAATAGTTTTGAGGAGCGAGTTTATTAAAAGAATATTGTTTTAGAGTCTAGCGATTTAGAAACATTAGACTTAGAAAAAGAAAATGAACTTGTAGAGATGAGTGAGGATGAACCTGACTTAGAAGAATCAATTGACCGTTTTCAGGAATCAAATGACCTTGAAATTAGGGAAGTTGTTACTAGTCTTTCTAGAGACACTGAAAACTCTAAGTTTTGGGGTGATTATCATTCTCCATATGCTTTAAATCTTAGAAAGGTCCCTAACTTGGGACTTGACATATGTGCCTCAATCATTCTAAAAGATTATCTTCATACACTTTTTCTTGAACCTAGTTGTGTCCATAAAGAAGTTCGGTTGTTAGAAACCCATCCTATGGTTGATGTGGTTAACCGGGCTATGATACCACGATTGACTTTGTTTTCCCACCAAAAACCTTCCTTCCAATTGTGGGAACGTATAAGTTTCGGAGATGTGTTAATTATTAAGTTTTGAGACTAAACCTAATTACTTTAGGAGATTATAGGGTCGACACATTTGCTTAAGAATGACCACTACTATGGTCAACTGTGTGAGTCAAGTCTAATTGACTTATAGGATCCCCAGTTATTTAGGTTATTGTTATGTGCTTCTAAGTTCTTAATTGAGTATTTCCAGAATATAGAACCTGATCTTCAGGATACTGCCTTTGAGGAAATCCGGCCGATGAAAACTTTTTATCTAGACCCTTTTATAGATACTGAACCTGAACCAAAACTAGATGTAGTTGTCTTAAACAAAAAAAATAGATAAGTGATTTAAGATTTTTCGTAGTTTTCGTAGTAGTAATTAAGATTCGTTCTCTCAGACTTGCGAAGATTAAATTTAAAGGTCTAATGAAAATAATAAACAAAGGCGAGAGTTACTGGGCCTAGGATTCCACCGAATTCATATCAATAGGTTTAATTTATTTATTCTCAACAATTAAAGCTCACTAAACAAAATAACACCGACTCTTATTTTTGCCAAGGTAGACTCTCAAAAGATTAATTGTATCCCCTAAGCATAGATTATCTAAACAAAGCATAACCTATCTAATTGAATAACAACCAATTTAATCAAATCATAGTTCTATTCAAAATAATGCAAAAGTCAAATAGAAAATAAAATAAATTCACCCATGTGTGAAGTTCGGCTTCCTCCGTCGACCCAGTGTTGGGGTTTAGTTCATCACGTCGCACTTAAAATATTTATTCATGGCTCAAAAGTGTTTGCAAATGATGAAAAGGATAAAAATCAAATAAACCAGGAATCTACAACAGCTAAGAAGTGTTGCAATCCTCATTACGATATGCGATAAAACAAAGTGTTGTAGTCAGCATTCAGCGATCATTTGGAAAGCTTTTGTTGCAAAGCAGGAATAAACCACGGTTTATTAACGACAGGCTTTCTCAGCCTTATGTTCTTGGTGTTCTTGGAACAGCAGCAACAGAAATTTCTGCAATTTGATTCTCCCCTTTTGTGTTACCTCCCCAGACTCTCTATATCCTTCTCAGCTTCCCCAGCATAGTATTTATACTCCACAGGACATCAAATCAGGCGAGTTAATACCCATTATCTTCTTTCCCTTTTTCACTGCAAATTACGAAGATTTTTTATTCTCCTTTCCTCATCCGCTACACCAAAACATGATGTCAAATATCTTTCAACCAATGTAGAGTAAACTCCCGGGATATTATCTCCTCCAACAAATCTTTGAATTAACTTGAAATATTCGTTTCCTTTCTTTGACATAAAATCGATATTACTCAGCTTTGATTCTTTCTTCTCTTCGCGTCAAATATCTTCACGAGAATCTTGCCAATAACTCCGACCAAATCAAACAGAATAACAAGTTAATCGTTTTCCTTGTTTATAAAAATCACGTGAGATCTTTCCTCTTATTTCCAAATTAACTCTATTACCTTTCCTATTTTAGTCGAACAGGATAATATCAATCCAAACTTTTGAAAATCCTTTGAAAATCTCGCCCAAAAATCTTCCCAGGAAATAACGCAGGTAACTCCGAGACTTGTCACTGTTTTTCTTCCACCATTTTCCCGCAAAACTGAATGTTCAAACGGAGAAGAAGGCCCCCCTTATCTGTGTCTTTGAAGTGTGAATAGCAACATGTGTTAATTAGTAAATGGGGTACCCCTTAGCAAGCTGGCGCCCCTTAGTAATTGAGGTGCCCCTTAACCAAGTTTGAAAGTCCGAATAACACTTGTCCTCCGGTTGCAAATAACAATTTTTCAAGCCAAATCTCCACAAGAGCTTATTCTTCTAAAAATAACGAAAACAAGTTTATTAGAGAAATAATGAGTCCTAGCTAATGTAATTATGGGTGAAAATGTGTCTCACTTTCGTGCTTATCAAATTCCCCCACACTTACATTTTGCTAGTCTTCGAAACAAACCAGAAAAATGACCGCTACATTTGGTCATAAATAAGAGACTTAGACCCGCTACACAGCTGGTCATGACGAATGCCACATACACAAGACACACAATTTTTTTTTTTTTTTTTTAGACCCGCTACACAGCTGGTCATAACATGGAAGAAGAAAAGACCCGCTACACAGCTGGTCATAACCCTAACAATCATAATATATATTTTTTTTTATAGACCCGCTACATGAGTGATAATTTTTTTAGACCCGCTTCATAACTGGTCATAACATGGAAGAAGAAAAGACCCGCTACACAGCTGGTCATAACCCTAACAATCATAATATATATATTTTTTTATAGACCCGCTACACAGCTGATCATTTTTTTTTTTTGACCCGCTCAACAGCTGGTCACAATATGCAAGAAAAATCCTGAAAAAGAAAAATGAAAAGTTAATAACCACTCCCCCACACTTAAATATTACATTGTCCTCAATGTAACCGAGTCATCAACGTAAAAATTAAGATGGGAAATTAAAAATAAAATAAACAAACAAGCATAAATAAATAATTATACCTCTTGGGTCGTACAAAAACGGATCTCCAAAATTAATGACTGAAAATTTGGTGATCGACCCAAAATACAATATTTACAAACTGACTTCACAATTATTTTATGAAAAAATGGGGACACTGAAACCGTCGAGAAAACAAAATTTACCCTAAACCAAGTTTTTTGCACATGGAAGTGCGTAAAGAACAAAGTTTGGGGATTCTTTTGAGACTGGGAAAATTTCAACTGATTCATGCACGGTATTAGAAATAGACAAATCCTCTGGGTACTTAGATGCAAAGTAATCCAACAATACTTTAGAAGCACACAATTCTAACCCTAAATTAGGCAACTTTTGGAAGTCCAGTGGTCTAGAAACAACCTCTAAGTCGGGTGAATGATCTTGTGAGGTAGATTCATCTATGGAATTAGGCAAATGATCCACACAATCATCAAAGGGTCATCTATATGTTCTGTTTGGAGCAGAGTCACTACCATATTCATCATCATCGGCAAATAATCTTTCACATTCAAGAACTTTCAATCTTTTGTTCCAAACTAGGCGGTGTGTGTTTGTAATACTTCTCATAAATAGTTTCATGTGATTCTTCACTTACCATTTGTGGAGCAAAAACTCCATACCGTTGCCTATGCATATATTGACCAAGCGTCATCTCTGATGAAGTTGCCTGATAATTTGAATTTCTACGCATATATTCTTCCAGCGTCATTGCAGGTGACGTCTCCTCAGAAGAAGTCATCATCCTCAAAAATTCCCTGAAAAGAAATATAAAAAGAAACGCATAAAAAGGAAAAAGAAAATAATGTACAAAAAAAAAAAAATAAACCTAAAAATTAATCTAAAAACAAATCCGCGTCGCAACGGCGTATCAAAATGATTTAAGATTTTCTTAGTTTCCGTAGTAGTAATTAAGATTCGTTCTCTCGGACTTGCGAAGATTAAATTTAAAGGTCTAATGAAAATAATAAACAAAGGCGAGGATTCTTGGGCCTAGGATTCCACCGAATTCATATCAATAGGTTCAATTTATTTATTCTCAACACTTAAAGCTCAATAAACAAAATAACACCGACTCTTATTTTTGCCAAGGTAGACTCTCAAAAGATTAATTGTATCCCCTAAGCATAGATTATCTAAACAAAGCATAACCTATCTAATTGAATAACAACCAATTTAATCAAATCATAGTTCTATTCAAAATAATGCAAAAGTCAAATAGAAAATAAAATAAATTCACCCATGTGTGAAGTTCGGCTTCCTCGTCGACCTAGTGTTGGGGTTTAGTTCATCACGTCGAAAACACACTTAAAATATTTATTCATGGCTCAAAAGTGTTTGCAAATGATGAAAAGGATAAAAATCAAATAAACCAGGAATTTACAACAGCTAAGAAGTGTTGCAATCCTCTGTTACAGTATGCGGTAAAACAAAAGTGTTGTAGTCACTGTTCAACGGTCGCTGGAAAGCCTGTTGCAAAACCGGGAATAAACCACGGTTTATTAACGACAGGCTTTCTCACCCTTATGTTCTTGGTGTTCTAGAAGGCAGAATGCGAAATTTCTGCAATTTGATTCTCCGTTTACATTACCTCCCCAGGACTCTCTATATCCTTCTCAGCTTCCCCAGCATAGTATTTATACTCCACGGGACATCAAATCAAGCGAGTTAATACCCATTATCTTCTTTCCCTTTTTCACTGCAAATTACGAAGATTTTTTATTCTCCTTTCCTCATCCGCTACACCAAAACATGATGTCAAATATCTTTCAACCAATGTAGAGTAAACTCCCAGGATATTATCTCCTCCAACAAATCTTTGAATTAACTTGAAATATTCGTTCCTTTCTTTGACATAAAGTTCGATATTCTGCTTGATTCTTTCTTCTCTTACGCGTCAAATATCTTCAGAATCTCGCCAATAACTCCGACAAATCAAACGAATAACGAGTTAATCGTTTTCCATGTTTATAAAAATCACGTGAGATCTTTCCTCTTATTTCCAAATTAACTCTATTACCTTTCTGTTTTAGTCGAACAGGATAATATCAATCAAACTTTTGAAAATCCTTTGAATATCTCGCCCAAAAATCTTCCCGGGAAATACGCAGGTAACTCCGAGACTTGTCTTTGTTTTTTCTTCCACCATTTTCATAAAACTGAATGTTCAAACGGAGAAGAAGGTCCCCCTTATCTTGTGTCTTTGAAGTGTGAATAGCAACATGTGTTAATTAGTAAATAGGGTACCCCTTAGCAATGGCGCCCCTTAGTAATTGAGGTGCCCCTTAACCAAGTTTGAAAGTCCGAATAACACTTGTCCTCCAGGTTGCAAATAACAATTTTTCAAGCCAAATCTCCACAAGAGCTTATTCTTCTAAAAATAACGAAAACAAGTTTATTAGAGAAATAATGAATCCTAGCTAATGTAATAATGGGTGAAAAAGTGTCGCACTTTCTTGCTTATCAATAAGGGTGTGTTGGATATCTTCCATGTCTATTGTAGTTTCCTCTATTTGTGGGTAGCACTTTTTGATCCAGATGACCCGCAGTTATTCCGGCTGCTGCTATATGATTCTTCGAGGTGACTAATCTCTTCCATTGTCTGGCTGAAGACTTTAAACTTAGCACTTCTTGGGAGGTAACCCAATATTCATGCGACACGGTAATATCTTTCCTTAACTCTTTTGCTTCAAGTGGTAACAGTTTCTCCTTGTTCATGCTTTTAATTTTATCCTTAGAATATTGTGGACAATGTTAGATTTAAGTTTGGGGGTATGGGAGAAACTTTTTAGTTGCAATAAATAAACTCCGAGCCTAGAAATTTATGCTTATTAAGGTTGGCACTAACTAATCTAAGTGGATGGGAACATCTTGGTTGTAGGAGTTGAGGAACCAATCGATTAGATGGAAACATCTAAAGAGTATATTCATAAAATCATAGAGCTCAGGTGTTAGAATTAAAAAAAAAACATGGTAGTTTCGCCATATCTCGTTGAATCCTTTTCAACTTCTGTTTTTATTTTGTGATTGGGTGAAATAGAGTGATTGAGATACCACACACAAAAAAAAAAAAAAAAAAAAAAAAAAAAAGCCGACCATCGGACCAACTGGAATAAATTCAATAAACTCGACCATTTGGTGCCCTTGTATATGCCGGTTGTGTTGACCTAGAGTTAGGATTATCACCATTGGTTCCCCTGTATATGCATTTGTGTTGATATTAGTCGGGCCGGTGTCTCAATCCATTAGGATAGGTTCACCTTAATCAACATCAAAACCATTTATGTATTTCTCTACATCCATCTTCTTAATCTTTCCATGTGATTTGTTGACTCCGTTTATGATGTACATAAACTATCTAAGTAGAGCTCTGTCACTTATATATGAATTTTAGTATGCTTGAGTGCAAACTCGTGTACATCAATTGGAATTTCGCATCAGGGTACTTCCTCTTGTAATCAATGATTGTATGCCAACCAAGAAGATTCTTTAGTGCCTTCTAAGGCTCTGCGTATATAGCTAGAGTATGGAGTAAAGGTTTTGTGGGTACACCTCTGGTAAACCATCCAGAGACAACACTCCGCCGCTAGGGCCACCTAGCGGTTTAACGGCTTGTTGCACGTGCTAAGTGTAGTCATTTTATTTTCTAGATTAGATTTGCTCGGGACTAGCAAATAATAATTTTGGGGGTATTTGATAGACACATTTTTGTGTCTAAGTTGTCCTCAATTTTCTGTATTATTAGTGCTCGATTTGTACGTACTATGGTATTTTGTGTATTTATAGGTGCGTTTGGAGAAATAATCTCTTGTGGAAAAAGTTGCTCGACTAGTGATGTTTGCACCTCTCTAAGAAAATTAATAAAGGCACATGCACTTTGGATAGGGGCACCACCTTCTTCTTCATTTTCAAACAGTATATTGGAGAGAAATTTGGGTTTCAACAGTAAAGGATTTACAATTTTTAAGACAAGAGTATTAACAGGAAATCTATGAGTATTAATTACCGGAGCTTTGAAACAAAGGGAAGTTATCTTCTATTAAACATGAAAGATATATTAGAGGATTTTCTGTTGGATTTGATTCTGCGAATTAAAAAACATTTGGGTTTAATAAAGAAATTTAGAGAATATAAACAAGAAGAAAAATTCTTGAAGATATTTTTAATTAAAAAGAAGAAGATTTTGGAGTTATGGAAGAATATATTTGAGTAATGGGTTTGTGTGTATAAATAGTGAGCAAAAGAGCACATTTGGGGAGGCCGGTAGTCCGGAGCCAAGATCATTCTTTCATTTGGAGTTTAATATTTTCAATTATTTTCTACTGTTTTTGATTATTATTATTTTAGAAAAAGGATTGTACGGTTTATTCCGAGAAATCCAATGGTGATTAATAAAATAAAATTATTTAATCATATTATCGTCTCAGTATTATCATGAGGAGTGAACCCCATCTCCTGGACGACGGAGGAAACCAAATCTCATGAATGTGGTAATTAGATTAATTTTATTATGACTATTTGCATTGTTATTTAATTGATTTATGATTTTTGTTGAATGGTTGTCATTTCAATTGATTGGTTATGCTTGCTTAAATGTTTTGATATCCCATGCTTTATATTTACATCCATTATTTTCGAAATCTACTTTAGGCAATGAATTAGAGTCAATGAATTTTTATGAGATATTACTTCTTAGAATTGATATTTGAAATGCATAAAATTGTTGTTTGATGAAATCCTGAGTCCCAGTGTCCCTCCATCTTGTTACTCATATTTTGTATATTTTTGCTAGTTTTATTATTATCTTTAATTCAGCCTTAAAAATCAATCTCATCAAGTCTGAGAGAACGACAACCTTCTTACCACTATAGAAAATCCGATCAACCCTAGCCCAAAAGGTTATGAAATCCACCCTTTCGGAGGATTGACGTTTAAGTCGTTTTTCCGCATACCAAGCTTTGGTGATTGCCAAATCTTCCGCGGAGTCGAATGATGCCATTTCTTGTATGTATATGTATGAAATGTGTAGTTGTGGAGTATATGGAGTGAGGGGGAATAAAATGATCAATTTTGGGGCAAATGGGATCCAAGGGTGAGGTCTCTATTTATAGAGAAAGTCCCAAACGACTATATTTTTTGAAAAACGTGTAATAATTTGAAATAATCGGTCTTTTAGAATGACTATAAAATCCGATTGTGTTAATATGCCACAAGGAATCGGTCTTTCTTGCGACCAAAGTAAACCGATTAGAGTCATTTTAAATTTTGAATTTTCACCGATACTAATCGGTTTATATATTTCCATATGTGATCTGATTCTATACTATAACATACGTAAAGATTGGCCTGCATAATCGGTTTATATATTTCCATATGTGATCTGATTCAATAAGATCTAGAAAGATTGGCCTGCATAATCGGTTTATAAAGACATATAGAGTAAACCGATTCTTGACATGTCAGGCTACAATTGTAGAGAAACACATAATAATAATTAAAGCTTCAAGTTCATCAAGTTCAACACAGATATCATCCAAAATAAAAACCTTAAAATAACCACAAGTCTTGTAAACTTAAACTTTTAATATGTAAAACTGAAACATCAAGAGCACCTAAGCACCAAACATCACCACCATTAGCAGGAGCACAAAGCACCGCATCACTATCATCAGCGGGAGATCATCAAAGCATCACCACCATCAGGAGCAGCAGCTTGTGCTTCAGCCATTAGTTCCCACATATCTTGCATTTCTGCATGGACCTCCCTCCCAGATGAAATCATGTTTCTCCTCATCCTGGCGAAGGTGATGACCTCAATAAGCTCTTCAAGTGAAAGCTTATCAATCAATGCCAGGGCTTGTTCAAGACGGGTTTCAGCTCCGAATGCAAACTTGTATAGGCTCCTCACCGGCACTCTTTGTGGATGCCTCAAGATATCCTCCACGGTTAAATCGCGATTATAGAATGGTAGGTGTCCGAAGTCCATTCTACACAAAAAATAAACAAAAATCAAGTTAAAAATCGGTACATAAAGAAACATGAAAAGACTATATTAATCAGATTATACATATTACATATATAAACCGATTCTGGCATATAAACACAATCGGATAATGTTAATCCTAATGTAAACCGATTACTGTGAATGATCTTCATGATCGAAAAAAATCCAGAATCAGTTTATTCGATAGGTCAATAAAAACCGATTCTGGATATAATCAGAGTTTTGATTTGTCAAAAACGATGATTTAAAGATGTAAATCAATAAGGTAAGAAGATGGGTTGATGGATATTTACCTTCTTCTTGGTTGGATCGAAGATCGTCGGAGTAGAGGATGAAAAAAAAAATTGATTATTGTTTTGAGAATTTGGAAAATTTATGATAGAAATGGAAAGATTTTTTAGGTTTAGGTTTTTTTGATTTTGGATTTACTGAAAATAGAAAGATTAGAATTTACATTACTGAGTTTTAGAAATTAATGTGGGGTAATTTAGTATTTTTTATAAGGTTTGGGTGCTTAGAGTAATTTGGGGTGTGAGAAGGAAAAACCTATAAGCCCCAACTAAGTGGTATAGGACCCAATTTAGCCAGGTAAAACATGGTGATAGCTGTGTTGGATACGAATCTTTATGATGCCATTAAATTGACTTTGAGAAATAGGGTCGCAAGGGTTATAGGTTCTTATTAGTTTGGCCCTTTTTATTTTCTCTTTTTTTATCTTTGGGTGACGAATCTCATTTCGGCTTAAACTATTTGGGTGGGGAAATACATCTCTTTCTTTTACATTCCCTTCATTGTTTAAACTATATGAGAATAAAGTTTCAAGAATATCGGAAATGGTCTCCACTGATGGGAATTGGCAATTCAATTTTAAAAGAAATCTGTCTAGTCTGGAAGTCAATGACTTTGCCGAGCTTATGTTGAGAATTTGTAGTAACCCTCCAGATCTTGATAATTTGCCTGATACTAGAAGATGATCCTTGCACAGCTCCGGCATCTTCAGTGTTAAATCGCTATATGCAAAATTGGTTGAAAATTTTGGTATTCCAGACTTTCCCCATGCCTTTGTTTGGAAGAAAGTTATCCCTCCAAAAGTCAACTTCCTAATCTGGTCTATAATGCATGAAAACTCAACACGATTGATATCATGTAGATTAAAGGTATTGATATTTATAACTGTTGTGTGCTTGCGGCGACGACACAGAATCTCAAGATCACATTTTTCTACATTATAAGATTGCACACAGGATTTGGTCCATGGCTTTACCTAGCAACTATTGGGCGTGGGTTGTGCCAAGAAGTATGGAAATGCTTGCTCTCACCTAGCACATGTTCACTTCTCGTGCACGGGGAACTTCATTTGGAATCTCATCCCAGCTGTAGTCGTTTACACTATTTGGACGGAAAGAAATAGACCTACCTTTGAGCCTAACTACAATTTCAAAACTGAAACGGATTTATATGTAGAGGTTAAGTCTCTGGTTTTAACATGGGCAAGCACAGCTGGTAGAAGAGCTCACTTGAACCTTTCTAGCTCAGTACTTAATAATTGGGATGCTCTTTTTGCTTAATTTTGATGTAATTTTCTTGTTATTTCTCTACCTCTGGTAGATATTCTATAAATTCTCTATCTTCAATATATTCTTCTCTTCTTATCAAAACATAAATAAATATATATCGGTTTCCTTTTGGTATCGGGTATTAACGGGTTCCCGTTGAAGTACATTTACCTAATGAATTTCCCATTGACCGATCGGAAAACATGTAAAGTATTGTGGCACTGCAAAGTATCAATCAAAATCATGAAGTTGAAGAAAATTGTAAATTAGCAGATTCACTTACAAGTTCACTTGCGGAATAACATATCAAGGCTAACCTCTCAAGATTCTTGAGTGTGCTCTTACAAGTTCACTTGCGGAATAACATATCAAGGCTAACCTCTCAAGATTCTTGAGTGTGCTCAATGATAGAGTCCAGTTCTATCAAGGCATAGTTTGGTGCAACAACAATACACATTAGGGAGTTAGGAGTCTAATAGGTCTATTTTCTAGTATTTCAGTATGTTTAGAATTCCTTGAAAGCTTTTTCTCAGATGAGTTTTTTAATCCGCAAGGAGTTTAATAGATATAGGAATAAGTTAAGAGTTTCATCAGGGATTGTTTACTGTTTTGGTTGATATAGATAGGTGTCAGGTCATGTAGTCTATCTTCGAATATCAATATAATTGCATTTATCACTTTGGTTTCCGTGTCTTAAAAGCAATCGTTTCTGCTGGCAGTGATAAGAACTTGTTTCTTATCATTGGTATCAGGGCAGTTTCGCTCCTTGTATGACCAAAACTCGAGAACATAAAAGAAGAATCATGGTGCAATTGATAGCACAAGTTAACGCGATGGCTACATCAAGCCATCGTTTGGCTGAACAATGGGATAGTGATTTTTTTCGTGGTTTGAAGGTACAGATTCCGAAGGTTTGTTATATCGCGCTGAATTGTACTTTGAATTCTATGAAATACCTCCAACAAAACAGGTGCAGTTGGCATGTATTAATCTTAATGGGAAGGCGTTGAAATGATATAAGTGGATGAAGAAAATATCACCTGACCCTAACTGGGACGGGTTTTCTACAACTTTTTTTGAAAAGGTTTGGATGCACAAATATGATGATCCAGTGATAAGATTTTCAATTGTTGCTTTAGTAAATAGGTTGTCGTTCACTCGGACTTTGTTGAGATTAAATTTAAAGGTTCAACGAAAATAATAAAAAAAGCGAGAGTTACTGGGTCTAGGATTCCACCGCACTCATATTAATAGGCTCAATTATTTATTCTCAACAATTATCTCTCAATAAACAAAATAACACCGACTCTTATTTTTGCCAAGGTAGATTCTCCAAATATTAGTTATAAATCGTAAGCATGGGACATCAAACATCTAAGCAAGCATGACCCATCTAATAAAATGATAACTAATTTTTTCAAATCATAAAACAATTTAAAATAAATGCAAAAGTCATAAAAAGAATAAAATAAATTCACCCATGTATGAATTTCGGCTTCCTAAAATCGACCGAGAAATCGGGGCTTAGCTTCTCATAATGAAAACACACTCAAAAATATAATTCATAGCTCAAATGGTGTTTTTATTAAAGAAAGCTAATAATACAATTCTGCTTATTTGTATTGGTGTTACACAAGTCAGCCCCCATTACAATATTTGTTGCAATTTCAAAACAAGCGTGCCAAACTGACTGTTACGAGTACTGTTTATAAACGACAGTTCTCTGAGACATTCAGTTAGCGTCGAATGTTCTTGTTCTTGTTCTTCTTCTCTGCAGCAGCAGAGAAATCTTCTGCAACTCTCTGTTCTTCTCCCCAACTCTCGATATCCCCTTTCTGTCATTCCAGCCGCCTTTATATACCAAATTGGACTGAGAATAAATCCTCATAACTCCTCATAATCTAAATTATTATTCTTCTTGATGTCGTGAAAAATATTTCCTTATTCTTATCTTTCACGCATATGTGGTAGAAGAAATCCATCCAAACACGTTGTTTCATGTCCCAAATGGTGTTAAACACTCTCAGGCTGCACGCAAATCCCTTAAATATCCCAACAGCTCGTGACAGCAAAAGGTAAACCCGTTATATTCTCGTGTTTTGTTTTATGAAATCTTCCTTCTTTTTCTTCTCATACGCGTCTCATGTTTGTAGAAAATTCTTTCCTGAGATAGATAACAGCTAACAAAAGATATTCTCTCCTTCTATTCCCATGTAACTAACAAAAACAGAACCAAAATAAACTCGAGTGTTTTCTTCTCTTCCCAGCTTTATCAAAATTGCGTGAAATCTTCTCTTTTGATTCTATTACCATACCTGTTTTGTCATACCAGTGTGGTATCAATCCAAAACAAGCAACAAATCCGACCAAATCAAGTTCAAACCCAATGCAGAAAATCTTGAGAAATCCCGGGAACACTTTCATTGCTTTGTTTTCATCAATCCGAATCTTCAGCCAATTATAATCGAAATCATTGATCATACCAAACCTGTATAGATCTCATAATCCCATACCATCAAATCCAGCCATTGAATCTCACTCAAACTCCTCTAAAATCAAAACCCTAATTCCGGCAGTTCAAAAACAAGTTTTTCCGCCAGTTTCTGTCGTTGAATTTGGGAAGAAGCAGTCCTCCCCATAATCATGTACAGGTGTCCCTTTAGAACATGCCCTTTTGGGGTGTAAATAGTAAGGAAGGTGCCCCTTATCCGTTGAGGTACCCCTTAGTAATTGAGGTGTTCCTTAACCAACATTGAGAGTCCGAATAACTTGTGTCCTCCGGGGTGCAAAAACCACTTTTCGAGCAACTTTCTCCATAAGAGCTTATTTCACAAAAACTCCTACAAACAAGTTTATTAATGATAAAATGAGTCCCAGCTATTGTATTTATGGGTGAAAATGCGTCGCACTTTCGTGCTCATCAAATTCCCCCACACTTACATTTTGCTAGTCCTCGAGCAAAACATAAAATTGACCCGCTAAACAGCTGGTCATAAAATAAGAAAGAGTTAGACCCACTACACAGCTGGTCATGACAAATGCCATACACAAGACACACAATTCTTTTTTTTTCTCTCGAAATAATTGTTACAAAAACTGTTAGAAAGATATTGAATTTGAAACTATAGGTAATGGTTTCTGCGACTGTTTTTAACTGTTGTTTCTGTGTTCTTCTTCTTCTTCAATGGCAGCAGCAGAGACAAGCTCTGCAACTCCCGATTCTCTGCTCTATTCTTCACCCAATCTCTCCGCCCCTCCTTATGACACCCAACACCCTATATATAGTCTCATTCTTCAGGAAATCTCCAAGATAACTCGTCATTAATTCATTATTCTTCTTAGGATTATTTCCATTTATAACTCTTTCACGCTCTTTGTAAAGTGTTGACATACTCCAACATGCATATTTCTCGTAACATATTGAGTCTAACCCGTGCCAGGAAGATTATACACGCAACTTCGACGAATAAACCAAAGGAGATCCCTAGTTTTCCTCCCGTGCTTCCCTGTTTACTTGTTTCACGTGAAAATATCCTCTTTCTTAGAAAATAAACGTTTACCATCCCTGTTTTATAGTAATAAGTCAATACCAATCAATATCCGACCAAATATCCTCCCAAAATCTCTTCGTGATCAATACAGGAAATTCGAGTTTATCCTCCATCTCTGTTTTGTCGAGAAACGATTATCTAGCCCAATTTACTCGATCCAAGAAGACGTCTAGACCCTGTTTAGTGCTAACAGGACCAGCCCAACCAAATTTAATGATTGAATCTGATAATATCACGTCCAAACTCCGATCCAAAAATTCACCAACATCTGCAAGAGTTTCCCGCCAAAAGTGAAATTCAAAATGTAGAGGATGAAGTGCCCTGATCCAAAACACGGGCGCCTTTAACAGCTGGGGTGCCCGGAGGTGCCCCTTGACCAACATGAGGGTTCCTTTAGTACTTTTTTTCGGGGGTCCAAATAACACTTTTTGAGCAAATTTTTCCACACAAGTGTATTTCTCCAGAAACACCTACACAAACATAAAAATACCAAAATTAGTACAAAAATCAAGCACTAACAATAGAGACATTGAGGACAATTCAGACACAAAAATGTGTCTATCAAATACCTTGCTAGTCCTCGAGCAAAAATAGTAAAATTCTAACTCACTAGGTGGCCCAAGTGACCGAGTTAATCTCGGGAGGGTTTACCAGAGGTGTACCCACAAAACCTCTACTCCAGACCCTAGCTATCTACGCGGAACCTTGGAAGGCACTAAAGAATCTCCTTGGTTGGCATACAATCATTGACTCCAGGAGGAAGTACCCCGATGCGAAATTCCAATTCTGTACACGAGTTTGCACTCAAGCATACTAAAATTCATATAAAGTGACAGTAGCTCTCGAGATAGTTTACGGACATCATAAACCGAGAGTCAACCAATCACATGGATAGATTAAGAAGATGGATGTATAGAAAAACGTAGATGATGTTGACTAAGGTGAACCTATCTTAATGGACTGAGATACCGGTCTGACTAATATCAACACAGCTGGCATATACAAGGGAACCAACAGTTGATAATTCAACGAGAAATGGCGAAACTACCATGTTTTTTTTTTTTAAATTCTAACACCTCATCTTGTGATTTTATGAATAGACTCTTTAGATGTTTCCATCTAATCAGATTAGTTCCTCAACTCCTACAACCAAGATGCTTCCATCCACTTAGATTGGTTAGTGCCGACCTTAATAAGCATAAATTTCTAGGCTCTGGAGTTTATTTATTAATAATGCAACTAAAAGGTTTCTCCCATACCCCCAAACTTAAATCTAACATTTTCCTCAATGTTCTAAAGATGAAATTAAAAACATGAACAAGGATAAACTACATTTACCATTTGAAGCAAAAGAGATAAGGAAAGATATTACCATGTCGCATGAATATTGGGTTACCTCCCAAGAAGTGCTAAGTTTAAAGTCTTGACCATACATTGGAAAGGATTAGTCACCTCGAAGAATCATATAGCAAAAGTAGGAATAAGCTGTGGGTCATCTGGATCAAAAAGTGCTAACCACAAGAAGAGGAGCGCAATGCAGACAGGAAGATATCCAACACACCCTTATCTTTTTTTTTATTTAAGACAACTACATCTAGTTGTGGTTCGGGTTCGAGCTCTATAAAAGGGTCTAGATAAAAAGTTTCATCGGCTGGATATCCTCAAAGGAAGGATCCTGAAGATCGAGGTTCTAGAGTCCTGGAACTCAATTAAGAACTTAGAAGCACATAAAAATAACCCGAATAACTTGGGATCCTCTAAGTCAATCAGATTTGACTCACTTTGATTGACCACGGTGGTGGTCATTCTTAAGCAAATGTGTCGACCACTGGGTTCTTAACAACGAACTTCTTTATGGACACAACTAGGTTCGGGAAAAACCAGTATGAAGATAATCTTTTAAAATGGTTGAGGCACATATGTCAAGTCCCAAGTTAGGGACCTTTCTAAGAGTTAAGTCACATGGAGAATGATAATCACCCCCAAACTTAGAGTTTTCAGTGTCTCTAAAAAGACTTGTCACAACTTCCATAATTTGTGGTCATCGATTCCTAAAAATGGTCAATTGATTCTTCTAAGTCGGGTACATCCTCACTCATCTCTACGAGTTCATTTTGTTTTTCTAAGTCTATTGTTTCTAAATCGCTAGACTCAAAATATACTCGTTCCTCTAAACCATCATTGGCTTCGTAATCAAAAAGAAATACTACATCATCTAAAACGGGGGTATATCTAGTCAAATCCTCATCCTTTTGAATAAGTGAATAATTATTAAAATTATTTGGATTTGAACTTGAAATATTATCATTATTAAGCTCAATTGGAGTAAAAAATTCCTGATCACTATGCCTACTTATTTCAAATTCTTCATCAACACTATCCTCATCATAATCATCATAATATGAAAATGGTTGAACCTTATCTAGACAAGTAGTGTTACCAATTTTATCCTCGTCATCTTGATTATGTAAATAACTATCCTCATTTTCAGGGGTAGTATTGGAAACACTAAGATTATCTCGGCCGGGCCGTTTGGGCCTCTAACAAAAGCTTTCGAATCGACTCATATGTCTTCATTATGGTATCGTGACTCGACTCACATGACTTCCTTATTATATCATGACTCGACTCACATGACTTCCTTATTGAATCTAGGAACGATATTTCACTCGTTGCATTGCTTTCGTCCATAACTAAGTTATTCATTTCTGCGAACTTACGTGTCGACTCAGCTAACTTACGTGTTGACTCTAGTAGAGAGGAATTTTGCTCGTACGACCGGTTGGCGTGTGGATCGTAATTGGGATCACCATGGTATGGGCCATAACCTTCAAAAGTTTGGCGTTCCCAACCACTATTCACACTATGGTCATAAAAAGAGTGATGTCCATATTGTTCAGTTGGATATTCATATTCATTAATGTGATGGCTATTGTAATACCAGTTTGACATCCTAACTGCAAGGGAATTCTACATAAACACAAACAAGGCTGACTCGACTACAACAAACCTACTGATTTCTAGCAAAGAAAAAGCATGATGGCTCCACTTAGATTGTTTCTAGACCAGCTTCTAATCCTTCGAAAGGGAATTCATTACAATTTAAGAAAACCCCTCTGGAACCAATCCGAGTTTAAGTAAGTTGAATAGAGGCGGGGGAAGCTGCGTGGAGCTTTGATACCCAAGGCCTCACCGCATTACAAGGCGGCGCAGTCACACATTCAACTCACAGAAACCTTCATGAACTTCGAAGTATTCTTAAAAGAGTAACAATATTTTTCGAATGACTTTCCTATTAAGATCGTTACCCTATCGGTCTCGTTCTAGTCAAAATTTTAAGCTTAGGTTCGCGTTTGGTATCGTTTTCCTAAGGCGGGCAAGAAGAGAACGATGATGAAATCCGAACCCTTATCTTGTATGGCCGTCCTTGCCCTTTACTAGGAATTTAAAGTGACCATATTCAAGACCTCAACAAATATGCATACAAAATCATCCAAGAAACCCGATGACGGGGATTCGCGGGTGTTAAGAATTCTTACCTCCCGTTCCATACGGGGGATGAACCGGTGAAGTCGACTCGGGCCACCGACTCTATGTCGATTGTACGAACCCGAGGCCGAGAGTATTATGTAATGTCGTCCTTCCCTATGCGCAGTTTATATTTAAATTAACACTTCCTTAGGGTTTAAAATTAATAATGTCCAATGTTCAATGTCCCAAAATAAAAAAAAAATGTCCAAAAATAAAAGATTACAAAAATAATTACCTAATTACAAAAACCGATGTAGTTTTTACAGTGGTAAGTAGAGTATCGTTCGCTCGGACTATTTTGAAGATTGGTTTTAGACTTAATAAACAAAATACTAGAAACATTAATTGTAAATGGTAAGCATGGATTATCAAAACACCTAAGCTAAGCATAACCCATCAAACTAAATCACAACTAATTAATTTAAAATCATAATTCAAATTATTTTAATGCAAAAGTCGTAAAAAGAATTAAATAAAGTTACCACAGTGATGAGAATTGGCTTCCTCCGTTATCCCGCGATGGGTTTTAGCTCCTCATATCGAAAACACGCACAAAATAATAATCCATAACTCAAATAGGTGTTTTATTGAAGAAATTGTATAAAACGAGAGATTTGTACCGTATTGGTGTTACAAGCGTCATTATTACAAGAGAATAAGGCGTGAAAGAAAACGATAGTTGATTGACATTGTCGTTGAATTTAAGATCTTTGTCATGAGTCCGTTTCTTCATGTTCTTCGAACGACACTTCGAAGTGTCGTCTGCAACCTCTCTTCTTCCTCTTCACCTCGCCGCTGCTGCAACTCCTCTATGGCGTGATTTATCGCCTCCGCTTCACCCCAAACTCTCCGACCTCCCGAAGCCTATATATACACAACAGGTGATTAAATCCGAAAATCTCTTCTCTTGCCATTTTTTTTCTTTTCTCCCAAGGCGCGGGATTTTTTCCTTTTCTTCCTTGTTTACGTGTCTTTAGCTTTTCTTTCCTACAAAACTATCTTCATGACGTGAAAGAATCGGCCAGAGCATGTATATTTCCTATAATCCACGTAATTTCCAAATACAACCCGTGAATATCATCTCTTTCCTGTTTTCACGAACCCGACTATCCGGCCCATTTTGATCGGTTATAATAACCATACAAACCCCGTCTGTCCATGAGAAGTCCAGCCTCAAATAAATCGCCATTGAATCTTTCCCAATCGGTTCCAAAAATCCAACCCTAATCAGAACTTTCCCGCCACTAGTTTTCCTTAAAACTCATTTTTAAAATTTGGAAGATGACACCGCCCCTTATCCTGTCTTTGGTGTGCCAATAGTAGATGCTCTCGGAAATGGGATACCCCTTAGTAATTGAGGTACCCCTTATCCAAAATGGGGGTCCGTATAGTAATTTTCTCCCACGAGCGCAAAAACCACTTTTCGAACCAATTTCGCCGCAAAAGCTTATTTCTCCAAAAACACCTACAAAGACATAAAATAGCAAAATAAGCGCAAAATCGAGTACTAACATTACAGAGAATTGAGACTAATATAGACACATAAATGCGTCTATCAAATACCCCCAAACTTATTATTTGCTAGTCCCGAGCAAATAAAATCAAATAAAAATAAAATCCTAACTCTTTATCGCAGGCATCGTCGATTGGATTTAGCGCATGCAATAAGCCTTTAAACCCCTAGGTGGCCTAATGGGTGAGTTATAGTCTCGGGAGGGTTTACCAGAGATGTACCCACAAAACCTTTATACTCCGGACCTTAGCTATCTCACGCGAAACCTTGGAAGGCACTAAAGAATCTCCTTGGTTGGCATACTTATTGACTACTGAGGAGGAAGTACCACGATGCGAAATTCCAATTGTTGTACACGAGTTTGCACTCAAGCATACTAAAATTCATATATAAGTCATGAGCTCTACTCGGATAGTTTCGGAAATCATAACCGAGTCAACAAATCATTTGGATAGAGTAAGAAATGGATATAGAAAAACGTAGATGGTTTTGATGTTGTCTAGGTGAACGGTGTTTCTCATATCATGTCTCAAGGCCCTTTGCCAAAATGAACCTATCCTAATGGACCGAGATAGTGGTGCGGACTAATATCAAAACACTGGCATATACAAGGGAACCAGTTGTCGATAATCCTAACTCTAGGTCAACACAACTGGCATATACAAGGGTTCCAGTGGTCGACTTTATTGAATTTATTCCGGTTGGTCTGATGGTCTGGTCTCATTTTTTTTTTTTTTTTTTTGAAATAATTCTTTTCTTTTTCTTTTTCTTTTTCTTTTTCTTTTTCATTTTCATTTTTCTTTTTTTTTTCTCAATCGCTCTATTTCACCCTAGCAATGGTAACAACTTGAATCGTGAGCCCCACCTAATCACTTAGACAAACATATTTTGAAGAAAACAAACAAAAAAAATAGAAGTGGAAAGGATTCAACAAGATATGGCGAAACTACCATGTTTTTTCTTTAATTCTAACACCCGAGCTTTGTGTCTTTGTTATGAATAGACTCTTTAGATGTTTCCATCTAATCGATTGGTTCCTCAACTCCTACAACCAAAATGCTTCCATCCACTTAGATTGGTTAGTGCCATCCTTAATAAACATAAATTTCTAGGCTCGGAGTTTATTTATTGCAACTAAAAGTTTCTCCCACACCCCCAAACTTAAATCTAACATTGTCCTCAATGTTCTAAAGATGAAATTAAAAACATGAACAAGGAGAAACTGTTACCATTTGAAGCAAAAAAAAAATAAGGAAAGATATTACCGTGTTGCATGAGCATGGGTTACCTCCCAAGAAGTGCTAAATTTAAAGTCTTCAGCCAGACGTCAAATACCACAAAATGGCTAATTACCTTTCAAATCATATATCAATAGTGAAACAACGTGGGTCAATAAAATCAAATAAAATTGCCACAATTATTAGACAATCGCACCAAATCGAAAAATTAATAGACAAAGCACATCCTCATCCAAAGTTTCCGCAAGACAACCGAGTTTTTCGTGGTGCCCACTTGGGCTTCATATGAGTGTCTTGACAAACAGTTTTTCTCGAACTATGGGTTTCTAGTTGCTTGGATTTCCTCTTGGGAGATCGGGAGGATCGGGTTGAGGAGTCGGAATAGACTTAGGAAATACCTCATGTATACTAGGATCGATTCCCAAGTTAGGGACTTATACTATGGATATTTGACCATCACTACCCCCAAACTTAGGGTAATCATTATTCCCAGATAAACCTCTAACTATTGCTTGAATTTCCGGATCCTCGGAGTCTTTAAAATACTCAAGAGCTTCTTCTAGATCATTATCCCCAAACTTAGGGTCAACATTACTCTCCGTAAGGCTAGCACTATGACTTGAATTTCAGGGTCTGTCGAGTCTTTAAATTACTCGAGATATTCTTCTAGTTCAAAAGTTTGGTCACCTAACTGACTTAAGAGAATTTTCTCATCAAATTCATCTAAGGAATCACTAAATAAAGTGTCGTCCCAATTATCCTGAATTAGATCCTGAACTAAAGTGCTAATCATATTCACTTCCTCCAAGTCATGAAGGTTGTCTATTAACATTAAATACATTTAGTTCAGTGGTCATATTACCAAAGGATATGTTTATAAGCCCGGTCCTACAGTTGATTATAGCATTAGATGTGGCTAAAAATGGGCGACCTAAAATCACCGGTATTTGAGCACTAGGATCCGAACGGGTTGAGTGTCTAGAACAACAAAATCCTTTGGATAAATAAATTTATCAACCTCAATCAAGACATCCTCTATGACACCACGAGGTACTTTTACAGATATATCATCTAACTGTAGGGTCATTTTAGTCAGTTTCAACTCACCAAGACCTAGCTAGGTGTACACATGGCACGGGAGTAGGTTAACACTGGCTCCTAAGTCAAGTAATGCTTTATCAACCATGTGATTACCAATCGTACAAGATATGGTGGGGCATCCAGGTCTTTATACTTAGGGGTCTGTTTGGTTCGGAAAGTTGAACTTGCGACCGCCTAAAAAAGGCTTTCTTATGGACATTAAGCTTACGCTTTCGAGTACAATGATCCTTAAGAAACTTGGCATAAGCATGCATTTGCCTAATTGCTTCTAATAAAGGAATATTTATGTTTACCTGCTTAAAAATCTCCATTATTTCGTTGAAAGTCGACTCTCTCTTAGTTGGAACTAACAACTTGTGGATATGGGGCCTGGGCACAAAATGAGACCTTTCGGGAACCACATTGGCATCACTAGAAATTTTATTAGTCATTCGAGTTAATGGCTCCTTCGGAGCTCATCTTGGGAACTAGACCGGGAACTAGAAGGTGGATCTACAAGTATGTCCACTATTAGGCATGTCTACCTTATTGTCTACCGTTTTACCACTCCTAAGGGTTGTTCACGAGTTCACGTGATTGAACTCTTTCTCTCTAGAGCATACTTCATGAATTGCTCTAGTGTTGGGTAGTGGTTGATTTGGGTGACTTGCCTCTCTCTCTTTCGCTCAAAAGCTCTGCAATTATACTAACCCGATTTTTAGTTCGAAATATTCGAGAGTTTTCCTGTAAACCTTTCTCAACCGTTTGCTTGAACTCTGCATTGTTATGAGATAAGATGGTTAGAGAATCTTCTAAGCTCATGATTTTTTTATCCGATGGTGTTCCGATACGATACGGCCCTAAATGGTTCTTAGTATACCCAAAACTCGGGGAGATTCTCGATAAATACTAGATCGACCTTGACTCGGCCCTTAGACCAAGAGAAATTCGTGTGGTTTCTCCAACCGTGGTTATAAATATCGGAATATGGATCAAATCTCGACGGTTTTCAAACCTAGAGTTGTTATAAAGAGCATTGGCTTGCTCTTCGTATCTAGCATGGTGTGACCCTTGATTCATTTCTAAGGCCTCTAGAAGCCTAAGAATATCTGACCCATAATCAACTCTATCGATCCTATGGATAGGATTTCTAGGTATTTCTGGTTCTCTCATTGAAGCCCATTGCCTAGTTTTCTCGGCTAACTCGATGAATTCATCGAAACATTCATCTGGGTCTTGATGGGTAAATTCTCCACCACTAATTGTTTCTACCTGCATACGGGTTTCACTATCAAGGCCCTCATACAAAAATTTGGGCCATGTGGGCTTTCTCAAAGCCGTGATTTGGACATCTTTGTAACAATTCACTAAACCTTTCTATATAATCATGAAGTTTTTCACCTAATTTACGCTTAAAGGTTTGGATATCGACATAACAAGAGTCTTATGGTGTGGGTAGAATTTCTTAACAAATGCCTCTACAAGACCATCCCAGTGGTAATTGTTTTAGAGGGAATAAAATGATACCACTCTTTGGCTTTATCATAGAGAGAGAGAAGTGAAACAAACGTACCTAAGCACATCTTTGGAGACATTCGGATAGTTCATTGTGTCACAAATCATTTCAAAGTCTCTTATGTGGGTATACGGGTTCTCATTCTCTAATCCCCTAAACTTACGTAGCATGCCAATAGTCTCAGGTCTTATATCAAACTGGACTCTGAAGTCGGGTAGAACTACACTGGGTCACGCATTACCCTAGACGGGTTCAAACGATCCCTAAGAGTTTTTATCGGGACTTCATCATCCTTTTCCTCAACCATATTGGCAAAAATATAAGTATTAAGGATATTTTCCTCATGAGTGAGAAGAACGTCCAAAAATAGGACTTTCTAGATTAAGGTAATCAAGATTCTTGTTTCCTAAAATATCACTTCTAGGTTTTTCACGCATAAACCGTCCTAGAGCGCTCTCTTACGTTCCGCATACATGAATTCAACAAAATGTGCACATGCAAATGTCTTGGGCTAACTAATTTAGGTAAGCTTGGGTTACCTACAAGCTAAATATACCCAAAGGTACGAGGTGTGAGGTTTGTGGACTTTCAGCTGGTAACTCCCATAAGGCCCAAGGCACGGGTTCAGCTTACTAATCCACTAGTTTTCCTAAATTCGGTAGTCTGACGAGATGCAATTGGTGTGTGCAGTGTTTTTTTTTTTTTTTTTTTTTTTTAATAAACTACAAAAAAAAGTAAACAAACAATATATACAAGTCCAAAAATAAGGAAAATAAAAAACTAACAAAAATGAAAACTTCGGCTTTCTCCTTTTATGGCAAGTCCAACTTTACACCTTCGTTTCAAGCAAAACCAGCACAACAAAAGCAAAAATACCCAAAGTAAAATCAAAGAAAATAAAAAAAATATATTTATATACAAAACCTAAAAAAAAAAAAAAAAAAAAAAAAAAAAATGCTAAACCTAAAACCTAAACCTAAATACACGTCCGCGTCAAGCGCCCAAAAACTGATGTAGTTTTGAAGTGGTAAGTAGAGTATCGTCGCTCGGACTATTTTGAAGTTTAGACTTAATAAACAAAATACTAGAAACAAAGAAAAGATTTTAACAATGTTGAGAGATACTGGGACTTAGGATTCCACCAAACTTCTTTACGTGGTTCAATTATTAATTCTTAGACAATAATGACTCCAAAAACAATAACTATTGACTCTAAATCTTTGCCAAGGTAGATTTTATAAAACATTAATTGTAAATGGTAAGCATGGATTATCAAAACACCTAAGCTAAGCATAACCCATCAAACTAAATCACAACTAATTAATTTAAAATCATAATTCAAATTATTTTAATGCAAAAGTCGTAAAAAGAATTAAATAAAGTTACCACAGAATGAGAATTGGCTTCCTCCGTCATCCCAAATGATGGGGTTTAGCTCCTCATATCCAAAACACGCACAAAATAATAATCCATAGCTCAAATAGGTGTTTTATTGAAGAAATTGTATAAAACAGAGATTTGTAACGCTGTATTGGCGTCACTGTTACAAGCGTCACTGTTACAACTGTAAAAACTCATTCCAATCTCGGTTTTCATCATGATTCAGTCATGTTCGATCTTTGCTTTGTTTTTCCGCTTAATTCCTTTATCACGTTTTTTTATTTTTTGCCCGGTTTTGTTTGGTTTCTATTTACATTTGTATTTTTAGGGTTTTAGTTTTTCTTCTTTCGTTTAGGGTTCTAACCTTGCTTCCATGCCTAGGGTTACACGATCTTGTACCTTGCTACACTCTCTTTCGCCTAAGGCATCCTCCTCTCATCCGCCAGAAGTTGGTACCTCTCTTTCGACAATAGCAGTCGCCTCCAACAATGTATGTCATTGCCCGTTCAAGAACATCCATGGCTGCTCTGATGGAGTCCATGGATGAGGGTACGTCAAGGGGTCCTTTTTGAAGCACCTGTACGACAAACACTTGTTCTCAGAAACCAGCAAACACAATGTTAGAGACCTGATTGCTAGGGACTTGAATGTATATCGAGGTCTAGAGATGGTGCTTTGTAATCTGCGTATGTGGCTGTGTAGTAGATGCTTGTTTTTGCATGCTTGGACGAAGTCATGTAAGGGACGAGAAGGTGCTGTACACGATTTTATTCCAGGTCCATTCAATGGAGTGGGAGCGGATTTCCTTATTCATGGATTGGACAAACCGGGTGAAGTACAATCTGTGATTTTGGAGGATGTATCGCCTGCTGTTGGTGCTTCTTCAGTAGAGGACGACAGTGCTGTAGAGACTCTCTCTACATACTTGCTGAATGTTGTTTTTCAGCGTCAAATACCTACCGTCTCCTGCATCCCACACAAGTGTAGGCTGGCTTTTTCAAGGGCTCTCAAAGGTTGTCTTGATCGGATTCTAGCGAACCCTTCCATGCTGAATAATTGGCTTCGTCTGCTGCTCCTTCCCATTTGTACGCTGTCGTTATATCAACCTAAATGTTCAGCTGAGAAGAAGTCGAGTAATCGTAAGCGTTTATAGGTGACAGCAATCCTTCATGCACTTAATGAGTGGAAGGAACCCAACGGTTGTTTCACCATGGTGAAAAAACTCCTCCAGCAGCCAGTTCGGTGGAGTTCTGTGGATGAAAAGAAGGTTGTTGAGAAGCAGCAAGTATCCAACATTGCAGCATGTCAACGGAAGATTAATGATGGGCATTTTGCAGCCACAATACGCGTGTTGTCATCGTCAGGGGTTGCTCCGTATGAAGAAAAGACTTATGCTGATTTGCTAGATAAACATCCCTTTGCCTCCCCTCCCGAGGTTCCTTTAGATGATTTAACGGCTGACCCTATTTTTGTTGGTCCAAAGGCTGTTTTGAGAGATATTAAAAGCTTTCCTAAAGAAACGTCGTGTGGTCGTGATGGTTTGTGAGCGCAAAGCATTTAGTCGATGTCTTTAGTGGAGCGGCGTGATGGCGGATGACTTGCTTTTGTCTATTTTCGGGGTTATCAACCTTTGGTTCATTGGTAAATGCCCTAGTGTATTAGGCGAATATATTGCTAGCGCACATTTGACACCATTGCTTAAGCCTGGAGGAGGTCTCAGGCCTATTGCAGTTGGCACGGTTTGGCGCAGATTGGTTTCCAAGGTGGCTGCTTTCGCCGTTGAAAAGGACATGACCTCTTATTTAGGAGACTACCAATTCGGGTTGGTGTTCTGTGGGAGGCGAAGGTATTCTACATGTCAGTAAATCGCCTTTTAGAGATGAAGAAGGCCATTCGGACAAAATGTCAATGTTGCTAATTGACTTTTCTAATGCCTTGATATGGTGAGCAGATCTCACTCATCAAGGAGGTCCGTCTTCATTGCCCAGGTATTTCTCGTTGGGTAGAATTTTGCTACCTTCGCCCGGCTAAGCTTTACTATGCTCAATATATTTTATCTTCTCAGACTTGGGTGCAACAAGGTGACCCCCTCGGTCCCTTGCTATTTGCTTTAACTCTTCACCCCTTAGTGAAGTACATTGCATCTCGTTGCACTCTCGATTTACATGCATGGTACTTGGATGACGGACAATTGTTGGTGACACTTTAGAGGTAGCTAAGTCTTGCGTATAATTGAATCTGAAGGACCAAGTAGGGGGTTACACCTCAATATAAAGAAAACGGAATTATTTTGGCCTTCAGTTGATCCCAGAAGAAAACGAGAAGATGGTATTTTCCCCGAGATATTGGTAGACCTTCTAAGGGTGTTAAACCGTTGGGTGGTCCGGTGAGTTTGGATATGAACTTCGTCACACGACATGTTATTGAACAGGTGCACAAAGCTGTTCAATTAATGGAGGAGATCAAAAAACTCAAGGATCCTCAAAGTGAGATGCTCTTACTTCGCAACTGTACTGGTGTGTCTAGACTTTATTTTGAAATGCGAACTACTAATCCTGCTGCTCTCCAGCCTGCCACTGATCTTTATGATGACAAGTTATATCAGTATTTGAGGCTACTAATTCTTTCGGAGATTGTGCGGGTTTGGCCCTCTACAGAAGAGATTAGTCACTTTGCCTATTAAGGATGGTGGACTTGGTATTTATACCATGGCTAATACTCGTGCTTATTGTTTTCTTGCTTCTCAGAGCGGGGACTACTTGAGTGCGAAGAAGTGATCCTTGGTGATTTATTCTCAACAGATGAGGTTCAACTTATCGGTTGGCTCTTGAGACCTTTACCAGGTATGTGGATTACCGTCTACTTATCGTATCAATGATTCCCGCCCCTTCCATGCACTCCCCGGCGTAGTTTATTTTGATGCGATCAAGAAGCAAATCCAGACCAATTTCTAATTTCGTAAGAGATTAGTATTATGGCAATGCAAGTGTTAAACATGCCCAAGATTATCATTGGCGGTACCCATTAGTGGGCTTAATCAATGCCTTGGACCTCGACAATTTAGAGTTTGTGCTTTGTTATCGCCTTGGTATTCCTCTATTCTTTGACAATAGGTTATGCCCAAGTTGCAACAAATCTATGGACATTTTTGAGATCATGCGCTTCACCGTGCCAAGGACATAGGTTATAAGTTTCGTCATGACGTTGTTCGTTATGTTGTCTTGGATATTTGTTACAAAGCCAATGTGCCTACGCGCAAGAGAGGTTCCTCTGTCTTCGATCGATGATGGCAAAGATCTTAAGCCCGATGATATCCTCGTTTTCAATTTGGGAGAATGGGAAAGATGTTTGTATGGATGTTACAGTGTCTCTCCTTTCATTTTGGTGATGGTGTCCGCTCCTTTGTCCCCGGTAAGGCTATCTCCGGTGTTGTTTCACGTAAACATACCAAATACTCGGACAAGTGTCTTTGCACATGGATATGGATTGGGTGTTCGCTTTTACTACCTTAGGTGAACTTGGTGAGGATACTTTAGCTTTTTTCAAGCATCGAAAGAATTGTCTCTTTAGCAATGACGCTAGTAGTGGAGTAGGTAAGTTCATTTTTTATAGTTTAGGTGTTGCTATTCAAAGAGGAGTTGGAGCCCAGCTTGTCGCCAGGTTGCCAACCTAGAGCTTTGTATGTAATTATTATTATTATTATTATTAATTTTCTATTAATTTTTAAAATTAATTTATATATATTTAGTTTTTAAAAAAAATAATAATAATAATAACACTATATACAAAATATTCTTCTTCACTCCGTTCGGATCTCTCTTTTCTTTCCTATTTTCGCTATGCTTTTCTTTTCAGCACTTTCTCCTTTTCTTTCGCTCCACTCCAAATTTGAAAGAAAACAGAAATACCAAAACGCGTAAAAAAGAACAAAAATAATAATAAAAAAAAAAAAAAAACAAATCTATACACAAGTCCGCGTCGGCGGCGCCAAAAATTGATCGTTTTTTTTCAATGATGTTGTAGTAAGAAAGGTTGTCGTTCACTCGGACTTGTTGAAATTGATTTTAGGATTTAATAAAGAAAAAAATAATAATAATAAAGAAAATATACAATTTATGTCACAAAATGAAGAGAGTTACTGGGAATCGGGATTCCACCAATTCTCACATTCATGCGGTTCATCTATTAATTCCGGACAATTAAAGCTCATCAAATAACAAACATCAACTCTAATTCTTTGCCAAGGTAGATTTTATAAAGAATTATATGTAATTCAAAAGCTTGACACATCTAAAGTACCCAAGACTAAGCATGCGACATCTAACGAATTCACAAATAATCAAGAAAAATCATAAATCAATTATAATAGTGCAAATATTCATAAAGGAATTAAATAGAATTACCACATGGGTGCAAAACAACTTCCTCCGTCGTCCCAGTGATGGGTTCTACACTAGTCCAGAAGAGGCTATAAATGACGAACGAAATCTGTTATAAAACATGATTTACCACGGTTTTCATCTGTTATTCGAACCGTTATTTATTTAGTGTGACTCTATAAATAACAAACATGGAACGTTATTAAATATGACGAATAAAATTTGTGACTTAAAATCACGCATAGAATCTGTAATTAATTATCACAGTTTTCGTATGTAAAATATAGTAACGGTTAATATATGTTATAATTGAGGCATTTTCATTAGAAAAAAATACTAATTCAGACGATATTATTCCGTCATTTTTTCTGGCTAATGAATCAGATATTGGTAGTCAGATTCAGATTTTGTGTCGTCATTTAATTTTCTGGCTACTGATTCAGATTTTGGTAGTCAGATTCGGATTTGGTGTATCTGAAACGGTTTTGGTTTGAATCTAAACGGGACTGAAAGCAAAATAGAAATATAATCTTAAATAAATGTTTCAAATTAACTTTATTAATTACCCAGAATAATATACAGATCGAAAGAAAAATACCAACAACCCAAAGACACATTGAACAATAAAACCGAACTGTCGCCTTGCCAACTCTGAATTAGTCACTCTCATATAAGAGTTACATAAGCTTCAGGCCCACTTAATCATTTCACCTCTTGAAACATTTTCCAAGTACTCCACCATCTCTATCGCAGTCAAAATTTTCATAATTTTGCTGCTTTGCTCTATCAACACTAAAGAAAGCATTTTCCTTGGCCAGTTTCAGTAAAACTTTCTGTACAATGTCCCCCAAATACATCCCAGAAATTATCTTTTTAAAAGTCTGTTGACATCTATCGAAAACTTAGATTGAAGGCGACTAATATTCTGGAAAAGATTGACAAGTGGAGAATGTCGGTCAAATATAAAATTGCAGTTGAATATTACCTGTTCACCGGCATTAGACTCTGGAGATCCATAGAATGATCGTATTCTGTTGGAGAAAAATGTGCTTATTGTGCCATTCACTTACAGTGATCAAGTTTTCAAATATCTCAACAAAACACCAGAAAGTTTTACCCAATAAGAGGGCATTGTAAGCTTATGAGAATTGCGACACACATAAACCCCTTTCCTTTCTATTGCTTTTGTCAATTTGCCACCACATCTTCACCAACCTCAACCTGGTTACACAAATTTTAAGAGTTCCAAGATCACACACAATAGTGGTTTAGGAAAGACAAGATTAAAATGAAATAGCACCCAGTTTAATTTACTTGCTGCGTCATATATTTACGGAATTAAAGAGAAAAAAATTAAAGAGCAGCAACCTGAAGTATTGATACAACTATTGGCTCTTATTCATACCAACAAAAGAGAATGAAAAAATGCATACAAAACCCATTTCTTCGAAGATATGTCCCATAGCAGGACCAACTGACCATGATCAACTAGTCTGAAAAATATACAGATACATATCTAGCACAATCAATAAATGAGAGTTGCGAAAACTTACAAACGAAAGTGCCAAAGTTTGATGGCATAAGCCTGCAAATCATTCAACATTTGCATTCAACAAAGAACAACCTCATAGAAAGATACAACGGAACGCTCCAACAAGAGACCTCAAAGAAACTGCCATCCAAAAGTTTGTACTGAGACCAAACACGGTGGTTGAATATAATCCTGGAACAGAAAATTGTGCAATACATTTATAATCATGATTGTTCTCGAAAAAAATTAAGGGTCCCAAATTTAATTTGAAATGCAATACTAACATCGTTGTACAACAGAAGATTATAACTGGTTTTCGACAGTATCAAGCAGCTAAAGTCCATGTACAACAGCAGTTAAACATCTTCCAAGCATGTAAGCGGATCCTAAAAAAAAAAAATAGCCATAAGTAGAATTGGTTATCAACACCCACATACCAATGCAAGTGCATTCGATTCTTAATGACTAGTAATGCTACTGACTTACAAATCCTGCATGGTATCCAATATCTTCGTCCCTTTTCAATGACATTGAAGTCGTTTTCAATAAAAATCGTAACTTTGAAGTTTTCAAAGTTCTATGAATTACAATCAATATAAAGTATTGGTATGGATACATAGATGATAAGGAAGACCTGCAAAACAAAACCCAAAAAGAAACATCACTAGAGTTACACTCCCGTATAAATCTCAGCTCGAGATTAACAGGAACATCACTTACCAGAGCATAATGGGACAATCACTTTCATTGAAACAAACCCAATAAACTGAATACATCTTAAACCCACACCCCCACATGATTACAAAAGTTCAGAAAGCCACAAAATTTTAGTCTCAATCAACTTTCAAAGACCAGAATCTCAACATACTACCTCTAGGACACATCAAGCTAAAATAAATTGAAATAAAAAAACTCCCATGCTTTGAAACTACAAAATAATATCAATAAATATACAAAATTGAAAAATCTTTTCAAAATAACTTCTATGAAGATGAAATCCCTAATTCTAGGAGATTCTACTATTCACAGATTTAGGTCTAAATCAAACGTGATTAAAAAAAAATTGAAGGTGAGGGTTTATACCTGATTTTTTTGTTGATTTTCGATTTCAACTATCAGATTGTTGATTGGTTTTCGATCTCAGGAACAAAATCGAATTTCTAAGGTTACAAAAATTTCATGTTCAAGTTCATGTAGTATATGGATCTAAGTTTTTGGAGCATAGGTTATGCCTAAGGTATAAGGATTAAGAAATAAACGACTTGCTATCTGGTTTTCCAGCTGAAATCAGATCAAATCTGGAGAGAAAAGGAAGGTGTAGAAAGAAAGGTTTTAGGAAAGAGAGTCTTCTTAGAGATGAATTTGACATCTTCTTATTCATCTCCTGGTTTGCCGAGCGAAAAAGAAGAAGAAGAGATAGTGGTTTAAAGAGGTGAACTCGGAAGGGTTTGTTAGAACGAAACCAATGTGGACCCTTATCAAAGATGGATGGCAAGTCTGCTGGTGGCTAACCATTTCCAGACTTGTAAAAACGTGGCATTTTTTCAAGCCGTGACAAACCATTTTTGGGCACGTAATAGAAGACTAATGATGGGTGTACAAAGACTAAAATATATGTGGGATTTGTTCCGTGATTTAACTGTTCATCATTAAATCACACACCTAGTAAATTAGAATGACAGTTTTTTTATGTTAAATGATGGACCCCGCTATTTTCAAGTTATATGACGGAATTTGTTTGTGAAAACATATTCACGTGATTCATCTGTCATTTAAAAACGTGATTTATGGCCCCTTCTGGACTAGTGCTAGCTCCTCATGGTGAAAACACGCTCAAAGGAATTTTTCATTGCTCAAAAAGATGTTTGCAAGGAGAAAAGATACAAAGCAGTGTGCTTGTAACAGTTATAATTGTTACAGAACACACTTATTACATGCAGAAGCCCTAACAGATCATCGTAATTCGAAATAATTGTTACAAAACTTACAAAGATATTGAATTTGAAACTATAGGTACAGCTTTTGCATTGTTTTTAATCGTTGTTTCGTGTTCTTCTTCTTCTTCTTCAATGGCAGCAGCAGAGACAAGCTCAGCAACTCTCGATTCTCTACTCTATTCTTCACCCAATCCCTCCGCCCCTCCTTATGACACCCAACACCCTATATATAGTCTCATTCTTCAGGAAATCTCCAAGATAACTCGTCATTAATTCATTATTCTTCTTTGGGATTATTTCCGTTTATAACTCTTTCACGCTGCTGTTTCAGTGTTGACATACTCCAACATGCAGATTTCTCGTAACATATTGAGTCTAACCCATGCCAGGAAGATTATACACGCAGCTTTGACGAATAAACCAAAGGAGATCCCTAGTTTTCCTCTCGTGCATCCATGTTTACTTGTTTCACGTGAAAATATCCTCTTTCTTCGAAAATAGCTACCATCCCTGTTTTATAGTAATAAGTCAATACCAATCAATATCCGACCAAATATCCGCCCAAAATCTCTTCGTGATCAATACAGGAAATCCGAGTTTATCCTCCATCTATGTTTTGTCGAGAAACGATTATCTATCCCAATTTACTCGATCCAAGAAGACGCCTCAGACACTCGTTTAGTCCTAACAGACCAACCAACCAAATTTAATGATTGAACTCGATAATATCACGTCCAAACTCCGATCCAAAAATTCAACATCTGCAAGAGTTTCCCGCCAAAAGTGAAATTCAAAATGTAGAGGATGAAGTGCCCTGATCCAAAACACGGGCGCCTTTAACAGTTGGGGTGCCCTGAGGTGCCCCTTAACCAACATTTGGGTGCCTTAGTACTTTTTTTCGGGGTCCAAATAACACTTTTTGAGCAACTTTTTCCACACAATTGTATTTCTCCAGAAACACCTACACAAACATAATAATACCAAAAGTAATACAAAAATCAAGCACTAACAATAGAGACATTGAGGACAATTTAGATATAAAAATATGTCTATCATCTAGCGGCGGCCTTCCAGATGAGTTTGAACGACTTTCCAACCTTGTCGACGACCTTCCAGAGAGTTTCATGGTAAGTTGTTATGTTGGTGGACTGGAAGATGAAGTTAGACTAGAAGTGCTTGAGTTGAGACTATTGATCTATCTCGTTTACAACATGAAAGGTAAACTTACGTCGACGGGTATCCAGGCCAGCAGTGCGACCTAATACTACAACCTCAAAAACATTAGCAAACAACGATCATATTCCTCATATTGAAAGACTAAGTACAAAAGAGGCATAGGAAAGATTTAATGAAACAATTATGTTATAATTGAGATGAGAGGTGGTTTTGAGGACATCGATGCAAGCAGAAAACTTTGTTCCTTATCAAAAGTGAAGTGGACATCGACGAAGAAAGGGAGATGGATATATCCTCGTTATGCCTTGAGGACAAGGCAGTTTCAAGGGGTGGGGATGGAATGATAACTCTATCAAGGCGTAGTTTGGTGAAACAACAATACACGTTAGGGAGTTAGGAGTTTAATAAGTTTATTTTTTAGTATTTCAGTATGTTCAGAATTCCTTGCAAAGTTTTTCTTATATAAGTTTTTTAATTCACAAAGAGTTTAATAGCTTTAGGAATAAGTTAAGAGTTTCAGTAGGGTTTGTTTATTTTTTGGTTTATATAAATAGGTGTCAGGTCCTGTATTGTATCATCGAATAAATAATAGAATTGTGTTTATTACTTTGGTTTCCTTGTCTGCAAAACCAAACATTTCTGATGTCCGTGATAAGAACTTGTTTCTTATCATTGGTATCAGAGTGGTTTTGCTCCTTGTATGACCAAAACTCAATAACAGAAAAGAAGAATCATGGAGCAACTGACAACATAAGTTGCCGCGATGGCTACATCTGGACATCGTTTGGCTGAACAATTGGAGAAGTCGTTGGAAAAGGATTCGGCATCAAACAGTGGAATCCGTAATACGCTAATGAATGATGGGAACATAATTTTTTCCGCAGTTTAAAGGTACGGATCCTGAAGGTTTGTTATACCGCGCTGAATTACTATAAAATACCTCCATCAAAACAGGTGCAGTTCGCAGGTATTAATCTTGATGGGAAGGAGTTGCAATGGTCTAGGTGTATGAAGAAATATCATGTAACCCTAACTGGGAATGGTTCACTGCACCTTTTTTGAAAAGGTTTGGACGCACAAAATATGACGATCCAGTGGCGGCCTTAGCCAAGTTCAATCTAACTAATTTTATTGCGATTGGATATTATCAGGAGGAGTTCGAACGACTTTCCAACCTTTTCTAGGACCTTCCAGATAATTTCTTGGTAAGTTGTTATATTTGTGGAGTGGAAGATTAAGTTAGACTAGAAGTGAAAGCATTATAAGTCTAGACTCTTTAATCGAGACTATTGGTCTATCCCGATTACAAGATGAAAGGTGAACTTACGTCGACGGGGATCCATACCGGCGGTGCGACCTGTAGCGCCCCTTAAGATAGCAGTTGACTAATCCAAGAGATTAACTAAATAAAAAGGCACTAAGAATCTAAAATCATTTATTTAAACATTCAATTAAGAAATCTGCTACAAAACTTAACCCAAAACTAGCCCCGATCGGAAATATATATACAAGAACTCCTTTCAAATGATACATATACAATAGTCATTTGGTTCACAAATACAATATGCAATAATAAATATAGCCGAAGTAATCTAACAAACGGAATCAACTCCTCGATGCTTTCGCTGCGCAACTCTGATTTGTCTTTGAAACTGAAAGTGGGAATGGGTGAGCACATCATCCCTAAAAGGGGTGCCCAGCAGGAATAAAATTTAACTTTCAAGTAATCATAAGCAAGATTTGGAAAACAATACATGTTTTCCGAAACTTTTAATAGTGACCAAGTCACTGAAATAAACAAACATGTATATGGAAAAAGTCGTTCTTCAAACAAAATACTATATTGAGTGTCGACCAATTCCTTACACACCCTATTAGTTTATACTGGTGTCGACCAATTCCTTACACACCTAATATGCATAAAAGCTCGAATTCATGTAGATATAAATGAAGGAGTGTATCCTATATACGTACCACATGTGGAAATTCTCATTTCCCATAACAATTCATATTGACAACAAAATATTACAGGTCCTTTCCAAACCATGGAAATATTAACAGAATCTACAGAATTATCGTAAAAAAAGTTAAACAATACATAGAATGCACAAACAGAAATGCATGAGTTTGTTAAACATAAACTTTTTTAAAAGAAACAACAATGATTACCAAAGAGTCAAAAGTATTCCCACCCCTTTTGATGACAAGCCACGCCTACCTTGAGATCCACAATCCACCGGTTCATCTTTCGAATCGATCGTTGTTAATAACTAACTGTTAATCATACAAGCACTCTAAGAGTTTAGCCAAAAGGCTCACACAAGGCTCATAACATAATTTATACAAGTTTATCTAATGATTCTAAGCCCACTTATGGTTCTATATCTTTTATTTATCTATCTTTAGAAAATCTAAGGTTTACTAATTCAATTAGGTTGGTTCTATAGTCTATATGTAAGTCTTATGAATATCTACCACCTTGTAGAAGAAACCGAAGACTAATTCAGACCGCACAGGTCCAATTCATGTTCAAAAGGAAATCTAGTCTTAAGCCCAAGTCCATCAAACCGGCCAATTAACTAAGGTCTAGTCCATCTGAGTCAACTAACAACCACTAACAGACACATGTCAACTAACATTCAACGTATAAGTCCAGGTCAAAGGCAAGTTCAACGTCTACTAGTCCGTCACCGAGTCAAACCGATTCAACTCGGGTTAACGGGGTCAACTCGACTACCAAATTGATCGAATCGAGATAAAGGTTAAGTCAGCTAAACTGACTGGGATGACTAATAGGTCTAAATCTATTGCAGCTTCACTTCAACTAGAAAACTTACATTCTTAACTTATATTTTAACATAACAACATCAATTCATTCATTCTTAAATAAACTTTGAATTTCAATTACAAATGAAAACTAAGTTTACCTGCAAATGCAGCTTTAAGCTTTTCACAGCAATCACTAACTATAATCACCCCCAAGGGGATTCGTCCGTGGATGTAGGCAAACCATGCCGAACCACGTTAAACCTTTGTTTCTTTATTTGTTCTTCAATTCATCTCCTAACCCAAAATACACACCTAACCATCCATTCATCGTGTTTCGTGCCCAAAAGTAATTTTGGGTACAAACATTTGTTTGTACTGTGTATAAAATACACGGGAGGTCCGCAAATCAATACAAGGAGGCATGCAAGGAAAATTAATGCCAGAATGCATGCAGGGCAAGTCAATAGGCATGTATGGAAGTTTCATACAGAATTAACTACACATCAATTGCTCAATTCATGCAAGGCAGTTTCATGCAAACTTAATACCTGGAGGCATGCAAGGGAAGTAAATAACCTTTAGTTTACCTCACAATGAGGATAAGACCCTAATTCACAATTGTATAAATAAGAGAAATGTAATATTGTAAGGGAAGAGCAAAAAGGAGAGAAAAAGCCCAGGGAAATTCCATTATCAATAAAACACAACTCCCCAAGGGGATTCGTCCGTGGATCTAGGAAAACCATGCCGAATCACGTTAAATTTGTGTTTCTGTCATTCTTGATTATTTCCTATTATTAACCCTATTTTCATCATCATCACCAAAATCATCGTGTTTAGTATCCGGAAATATTTCTGGGTGCAAACATTGGTGCCGACTAAGGGGATTCGTGTAAAACAATCGTGTTTTATCATTGAGATAGGTGCGTTAAAAGCTCTGAAATCATGCCACGAATTTCCAAGCAAAAATATCAAGAAAAAGGAAAAACAAAAATAGGTCAAGAAACCAGTATTTAAGGTTGAAGAAATGTTGCGAAACAGTGGAAGAAACTGCTATTAAGATGAAGAAATGCTATAAAACAAACAGTTGATGAAACCGTGGCATAAAGATCGGCAAAGAATAGTTGAAGAATCTATTGTTTCATCAAACCTCCCGACAGCTCCAGATCAACCAAATCGCACCGTCGTATTCGTGAGGATCTCATCCATAGGATCCGTCCAGCCTCCTATCCCGTATCGGTTCACTAACTGGTTCGGCTGGGCTTGCTCCAGCTCCGCTCACCCTAACAGTCCACTTCCGTTCAACAGTCCAGACTGTCGGTCCGACTCCGGATGACACATCGCTGAACACGTAAGCAAAGACTAAACATCGTCAGGCGTCATCACGTTTTCCGCCACATGTCATCGCCAAGTCAAGCCGCCACGTCGCATCCATGATGAAATGTCATCGCCTGGTTCGTGACACATTGCCACGTCCAAGCACAAATTGGGTGCCACATCGAAAAGATGAAATCCCGGTACCATCGATACTCGCACAACATAATTGCCATGTCAGCATAACTGGTCCAGCCAGCGTCCTCCACGTCAGCGTCTCGTTTTCCATGTCAGCACGGCCACATATGCAACAACACGTGCGCTTCGTTTAAATCTTGTTTCGTCAATAACTTCTTCGTTTTAAGTTCGAATTGGGTGATTTTTGATTCTTTAGAATCGTCTTTGAATTCCCTACAGCATGTCTGTGTTCGAGAATTTTTTATATGCACTTGGGGCAGCAACATGATCGAGTTCGAGGTTCGTGGATAACGACATGATCAAGTTCGTGGTTCATGGATAGCGACATGATCGAGTTTGAGATGAGGATTGCATAGACCCTTCAATATTTAGCCTTGCATCACTTCGCTGGCACCTAAATCCTCACCTTGCACGTGAGCACATAAGTCTTGCTTTTATCGCAAGCATAAAATCTCGTCTTGCACGCGAGTATGAAAGACTTGCATCTTGGCAAGCATAAAGTATCGTCTGAACCACGAGCACAATGCATTATATTGGTCCAAAGACTCGTACTTAACACAAGCAACAGCCAGCCTGCGCGAGCAGCAAGCGCTAGCCTTGTTACGTTACGAGTAAAAAGCCTTGCCCCAGCCGCAAGCACACACTACATTCTACTCAATACTCAACTAGCTATCGAGCATCACAAGTCCACTATGTGGCAAAAAGTCTCGCCTAGCACGTGAGAAAATTTGATTGCAGGTTATCACAGTTGGGGGCGTCTTTGTAATGTCTCTACTCACACTTGGGGGCGACTGACGAGTTACGTCATCGACGATCGACGCGAAGGAAGAACAAAATTCTTAACCACCAACAAGTTGGATGTTAATAAGGGGCGATGTTTGTACCGTGTATAAAATACACGGGAGGTCCGCAAATCAATATAAGGAGGCATGCAAGGAAGATTAATGCCAGGATGCATGCAGGGTAAGTCAATAGGCATGCATGGAAGTTTCATGCAGAATTAACTACATATCAATTGCTCAATTCATGCAAGGTAGTTTCATGCAAACTTAATACCTGGAGGCATGCAAGGGAAGTAAATAACCTTTAGTTTACCTCACAATGAGGATAAGACCCTAATTCACAATTGTATAAATAAGGGAAATGTAATACTGTAGGGGGAGAGCAAAAAGGAGATAAAAAGCCCAGGGAAATTCCATTATCGATAAAACACAACTCCCCAAGGGGATTCGTCCGTGGATGTAGGCAAACCATGCCGAACCACGTTAAATTTGTGTTTCTATCATTCTTGATTATTTCCTATTATTAACCCTGTTTTCATCATCATCACCAAAGTCATCGTGTTTAGTATCCGAAAATATTTCTGGGTGCAAACAGTTATATAATCAAAACTTGACTTTGATAATCCCAGACCACATTGTACGTATGACTCATGAGTCATGGTAGAAGCTAGAAAAAACATAGTAAATGAAGATTTAATAACCAATTTTGGTGAGTGAAATATTATGTTCTGCACACAACAAATGCACAAATATATGAGTTAGAGCATTACTACAATATATATACACATCTATTATGACGAGTCACTAATAAAACCGAGTCCTAGTATTAGGTGATCAAATTTTATGTGCAATGTGCTTATTCTGAGTTCTAATCTTGTTAATCTGCAAAGAGGTTGTTAAGAACTAAGATGTTGGAGAAAACTTAAAGTGACAAACCGGCAGAAGTGAATCGTTGAAGGAACAGGGAGAAAACTTAAAGAAATAAACAAATTGCAGAATCATTGAGGGTTCTTCCTGGCTGACATATCTAGTATATATGTATCTTATTCTCTTTATAAAATACCTCCCAAATAGAATTTGAAGTTAAAAGATCAAGGTTCATTGTTCAAAAGATTTTACATAGATAAATTTCAACTTTTAAGATTGGAAGATTCACGCAATTTAAAGGAAGTCCTAATACTGGGTGATATTAATTCAAGTGCTTAGTTTTTTTTAATAGGAAATTTAAGTGCTTACTCTAGATTTAATTTTGTCAAGATGCACATAGGTTATAAATGTGTTGAGAACTAAGATGTTGGACGAAATTAAACAACAAACCTGCAATATTGCCAACCATCTCAAACCTGGCCCTACTGGATTTGGCCCGGACAGTGAACCGATGACCCGACCATATTTCCTGGTTCAGTACATCATCGACCCAAATAATTTATTCAAAAATCGTCTTCTTTTATGAAAACCGGGTGACCCGGCCGATCCAACCAGCTGAACCAATTAACTTGGTGGGTTTTGGAGCCGGTTCACCTTACTTCTTCCCCTTCAATCTATCAAAGTTCCAATACATTAATAACAAAGATTACTTTCTTAGTTTCATTTCGTTAAGTTAATAACAAAGGTTTAGTGGCTAAGTTTCATAAAGTGAAAGAGAAGTTAAATAACTCAAGGCCATTAGGGGCAACCCCAAAAGAATTAGGGACGACACAAAATGACAAAATAGGTTAAAAATACTTATATGTTCCTTCATAATCGGTAGTTTAGAAGAAAAAAAAATTATTTACCGATTGTGACTATGTTCTTCTCTTCCTAGCTTTGTTTTGAAATAATTAAATTTGGGGCTACTACCATAATCGGTAGGCAATAAACATCATCAAACTACCGATTGTACAATCGGTAGGAAATAAACATCATGAAACTACCGATTGTGAAAACAAAGAAATCCAAAATTCTATTAGTTTTTGAAAAAATCGAATTTGGGGCTACTACCATAATCGGGAGGCAATAAACATCATGAAACTACTTATTGTGAAAACAAAGAAATCTAAAATTCCTATTGGTTATTGAAAATTTCGAATTTGGGGCTACTACCATAATCGGGAGGCAATAAACATCATGAAACTACCGATTGTGAAACAAAGAAATCTAAAATTCCTATTGGTTTTTGAAAATTTCGAATTTGGGGCTACTACCATAATCGGGAGGCAATAAACATCATGAAACTACCGATTGTACTATCGGTAGGCAATAAACATCATGAAACTACCGATTGTGAAAGCAAAAAAAAAAAAACTAAAATTCGTATTGGTTTTTGAAAATTTCGAATTTTGGGGCTACTACCATAATCGGGAGGCAATAAATATCATGAAACCACCGATTATACAATCGGTAGGCTATAAACATCATGAAACTACTGACAGAAAACAAAGAAATCTAAAATTCCTATTGGTTTTTGAAAATTACTACCATAATCGGGAGGCAATAAACATCATAAAACTACCGATTGTACAATCGGTAGGCAATAAACAACATGAAACTAGCGATTCTGTTTGTTCTCAATCATGGGAAAATGGAATCTCCTCTATATAACAAATTTCTCCCGATTGTAGACTTACTACCGATTATGGAGGGCATATTTACCATTTCGAAAAATTTAAGATAAGGGGTGGATTTGTTTTAGGTTTGGGTGACATTTTTTGTCTTTTTGTTTCGCCAATAATTCTTTTGGGGTCGCCCCTAAAAATGCCAGGTAAATAACGGATCCATGGTTTATTTTAAAAAAAAAAAATAAAAAAAAATCCATGAAACTGAAAAGAAAAATCACAAACCTCTGAAGGAGTATTTAGATTACATACAAAAAGAGAGAAGATAATATTCATAGTCTTGTTGTTAATCTTGGTTATTTTATAACATTGAATCGAAGTAGAGATGAAGGTCACCGCCATGGTGTGAGATGGAAGCACAGAGGTTAGGCAGAAGAGAAACAGGAAGGTGAGATGAGTGGACATCATGCTCTAAAAAGTTAGGCTTTTAGTGGCAGGAAATATAAATAGTTAGCATCAGAGGTTCAATTGAAGTTGGTAAAATGAGAAACTTTGACTTCAATTTTAATTTGATTCCATGTCCTTTGGCCTTACTACTTGTGTGTTTGTCGCCTTTACATTAAACTAAAATACTATCGACCAAGTTAATCAGGGTTGAACCACTAATCGAACCATTTAACCCTAACCCAATAATTTTTCCGATTCGATGTCCGAGCCGGTTTTCAGAACAATTATGAGTGACATTAATTTCTGAAAATATCTAACAAACCATGGTTTGGAAATTTAGAATTTGTTTAATATGAGATTGCTTCCATATTTAAGGTATGAATCCCCTCTTAGGCTTAGTCCTATGGGCTAGATATCTAGCTGCTAGATTGGCCATCCAAGTCAGCATGGGAAACCTCCTAAGTCCTATGGAATGGCGAATCTAGGAGAGAAACGCTGAATCAAACAGCGTTGAACGCTGAACCAAACAGCGCTCACAATTTAATTTTATTTTTCTCTCCTTCTTTTCCTATCTTTCCACGTTTCTTTCTCTTTTTTTCTCTCTCCTTTTTTTCCTCCCTCTCCACGTTTCTCTCTCCCTATTTTTATTCTCTTTCCTTCTTTTACTCTTTCTCTCTCCCTCTTTTCCTTCTCTCTCCATCTTTTCCTCTCTCTCCATGAGGAAAATTATATAGCGCCGAATGGTTCAAATAAGCTTTTGTTATTTTTTGAGCGCCGAACAACTTCCAGCTAGAGGTGTAAATTGGGTTGTGCCAAAGACGAGCACAGCCTAGCACAAAGACGCTAAAATCCGAGCACGCCCAGCCTCATATCACGTGCATTTAGCTCAAAGACGGCTTAGACGTTAGTTTTATGGGTTGTGTGGGTTAGCCTAATTCCACAGAGCACCAAGACAGAGCACGCAAGACAAGACGCGACACGGATAAGCACGTGGCACATCCCAGCACAGCACGTTAAGAAAGTACGTTATAGCATGCACAAGTATACCATGTAACAAGGCATAATACATCACATTTTGTATATATTTGCACAAAAGAGTCAATGTTTCTAGCTAGTTATTGGCATTTTATGTTGACTTATTTTTATAACAACACACATAATACCTAAATATTTGGGAAATATATTCCAATATCGTTGTTATAATGTCGTTACCTATATTTGGGCCGACCGAGCGAAGCGAGGGAGGTCCTTTATATGGCCACTTTTTTGTAAATCTAAGTGATCAATTACCACAAAAAGATTGAGAATGGTCCATGCCGAAAACCAAAATATCCCTCTTTTAGTCCAATTACTATAACTCCTTTATATACTATTTTTTTAGGTGCAGATAATTGGAAAACAAACTTTAATATAACATATCAAAAATCCGTGCCTTGGAATTTTATTTAATTTTATCTTGTTGGAAAGCTAATAAAAAAATCTATCCAACGAGCACAAACAACAATATCAAATTTAGAGTTTTACTTAAAATTCGAGATATTTATCATTTTAGGCACAAATTTAGAAAATTAAATGTATATTCATTATGCAAACCACCACAAAAGTTACATAATACTTTATGTAGCAAAATTTTGGTTTATGCATCAACTAATTTTCCGTTCCAACTAATAAAACGATGTACTCCTCCGTTTCAAGATAAATGATACTTTAATTTTAGGCACAATTCTCGAAAATTGAATGCATAGCCATTATGCAAACCACCACAAAGGATGCATAACACATTATGCAACCATATTTTGGTTTATGGATCGATTAATTTTTTCAGAAAGTGATACTTTCACAACCTTTTTCAAAAAGAAAGTGAAACTTTCCCTGCTGTGAGTGATATTACTTCGCTTCGTAAAAAGTTTCACTTTTTCGAAACCGCGAAAGTATCACTTTTCCTAAACGGAGCGAAAGTATCACTTTTTCGGAAACGGGCATAAAGTATCACTTTTTCAGAAACGGGGTGAAAGTAATCGCAGACGAACCCCATGTTCTGATTCTTTTTCGGTCGGCCCTCCCACCGTGGCAACGGTCGTACTAGTTAACTAGAACATTAATATACATGACAATGATCCAATTTTATATTTTATGGGATATTTCTTTTTATTGAATAAACTTGTTAATTTTATTTGAAATAATTTCAAATGATATGTTGTCTATTTAAATTCTCGTGATAATGTTCGACTAATGTATACATTAAGTGATTTCAAATTGTTTATAACACGTGTGCAAACACGACACAAAGACGGCATATCACGTTTATTCGTATGTTGGGCGAAGTGAGGTAATGGCCGTGCTTAGCTTTTGACTAGTAAAAGCACAAAGACGACACATCACGCTTAAATCATTGGCACAAAGACAAGACGTCACATGGCACGTGAAGCACGCGATTTTCGCGTCTTAGGCCGTTTCTAGGCCCGCCACGTTTACACCTCTAGGTTCAGCGTTTCAATCTCGCTGATAGTTGAACTGCGAGCACTTGCTAGGTTAGAGAACTATCAACTATCAGTGTTAACTTTTTTCCCACACTTTTTTCATGATTTGCAACACTTTTTGGCCAATCTAGCAGTTCAATCTAGTCCATCGGGGTTAGCCTTATACAATTCCATGTCATCACTTTTTTACTCCCACGCGTTTGTAAATGAAAATAATAACAAGAAATGATGAAAATCCCATTTCACATGAATTTGAAACATTAAAAAGAATAATAAAAAGAAATTGTAACGGATGATGAAAATCCCATTTCACGTTATGCTTGAAAGTCAGGATGGATGGACGAAGTTTTGAGGAATGCTAGACTGACTGAAAATTCTTTCAGAGGAATCCCGATACACTCACATAGCTCCTAGGGCCCACTGAGTAATTATAGGGTTTTTGGTCCCACCACATGGGTGTTGAGGGATATTTTTCGAGAGAAGTCTCTCGGTACGCAATTCATTTTCGCGAACTTTTAACAAATAGTAAATGAAAATTAAGATGACTAGACCACGATTTTATGTTGTTACACAACAAATTTATATTTTTCCCTTTTAAAATAATACAAGCGGCGGTCATTTCACACTGCATTACTACATATTTTAGTCTATATATATATACTTCTATTACAAGTTACTATAAGTGCGCCTTAATCATGGGTGATTTTAATTTAAGTGCTTATTCTGAGTTTAAATATTGTCAAGCTACACAGATGTGATATATGGGTTGAGAATTGGGATGTCGGAGGAAACTAAAACAACAAACCTGCAATCTTGCTGATGATTGAGATAAGACAACAAAATTATAGCGAAAAACCTAAAATTGCATCCGAGATCAGGATGAGCAATAATAAACCAAAAGACCAGTAGAAGCTTGCACCAGAATTCAAAATGAGCAATCATAATCTAGAAGACCAGGAGAAGTATTTGTCTTTTAAATATATCGCTGTAAATATACATGTAATTAGAGGTTCTCGAAGATGTTGTGAAATTAAAACAAGATAAATAAATAAAATAGAAACGATGCAAACCTAATTAAAAAATCAACATAACCAATTTTAGATTACAACAAGACATACTTTACTGAAGACCATATTTTGGATGGTGTTGTTTTAGTTGTTAAAGTATTAGGTGTGGGAAATAATCTATAATGAGGAGCAATTTTGGGATGTTATTGTCTCAGATCTTAGTATATATACATGTATGGGCTGAACAATATACTACTGTTCAGCCCAACTCTATTACAACAAATTTATTCACCCTATATACCACATGCATCCATCAGATATTTCATTTGTATGTGTGAATTATAGAGTTCGTAAAAAATGACCGGAATCGATTTGCAAAGTTGAGGTTCAGTTTGAGAAAGATCTTGATAATATAAATTAAATCTTTTAGGATGAAGTCTTATCCAAATAGGTTTTGGTGGAGTTGGGATCGAAGAGCTTGTACCAGAAATTGTGCATCTTTTTTAAAGTGCTCGGTGATTGGTAATGGTTTGTTAATTTTTTAGATATTTTGGTAGTGAAAAGAGACTTCTCCAAGGTGGAGGCATTTCATGGTCTCGCACAAAAATGAGGGGTGCGTTAAAAAAAAAAGATTCCTCTGAAACAAACGAAATTTACCTCTTCAAAACTTTTAAGTCAAATTTAGGCTAGTGTTAGTTTTTGATATTTTTTTTAACTTAGAAAATGTGTTTTTCTAGGTCAATTTTCCATTACAAAGGGGAACCCAAGATCCGTCGTTGATGCTGGTTGGTGACGAACATAAATCTCTTTCGGAAAATGCGTCATTTGTCCGAAACAAATTTAAAACATGGTTCAAATGGATGAGTAAAAATTATTATGGGTGAAATGGACAAAAAAAATAGCAAGGATGAAACTGGATTCATCCTGGCTTAAACCTAAAAATAGCGAGGATGAAACTGGATGCATCCTGGTGTAAATTAAAATAAGAAAAAGAATTTGAAAATGGGTAGAATGAAACTGGTTACATCCTGGCTATTTTTATATTTTTGTCCGTTTAAACAATATCAAAATCTAAATGTCTTTTTCACCCAGGAATTATTGATTTTGGTCTTTTTATCCAATTTTGTGAATCTCTAATGGATGCAAATTCGAAATCCTCGTAAGTAGCGTTTTTGGTTAAATAGGCCCTAGATTTGAATTCCTGGGTCTATAAGACATGTAAAATATGGCTACCGTTCAAATATCCTAAATCCTGAAATATACTGTTTAAATATCCTAAACTGTATATTTAACCCAAGTTCATATATTTTAATAACTATTACTTGCCTGAACTACCCTCCTCTACCACGACTGCCATCATCAGTTTCTCGATCTCTCATATATCTCCATGTCAGTTCCTATTAAGCTTTAAACAGAAGAAGAACCATGTAATTCCTTATATTCAATTAATTTAATTGTGTAAGAGGTGGATCTGGTAGTGGATTGAAATATCTTCTCTTATAATATCGGTGAACCTTACTCTTCTGCTTGGGGTTCATGGACTCACTTTAATTCATTCACTAATTTATGAATTTTAGTTTTGTGAATTTAAATTTTTCTGAAATTGTGTGATACAGTGTGTTATAATGGGTATGTGATCATAATTAAGTAATGGTTATTAGTGGCGTGTTAGGAGAATAAGCTTGATTTTGAGATCTCAATTTGAGAAGAAGGAGGTGGAGGAGAATCTTATCCGAAGTTAACATTTCAGATTATGTGAAATTTTGAATTCATGAATTGGTTTCCATTACCATCATTGAAGCAAGATACAACTGTTGCATCGACTGAATCATGACATGTGTTATTAATGTTTGTGATTGTTGGTTGGTTTTTTTTCTCATTAATCTAAATGGACGCAGTTATGTGATTGAATGAAATTTTGTAGAGCATGAGTTGCTTTCAGGTTAAAGAATCAAACTAAACTCAGTCCACCATCACCAGCAAGAGGCACACAAGGTATTTGCATAAATGCCTGAACCAATTCTGAAGAAACAGTGCGTAAAGGCAACCAAAATAGCGAGCTAGTACTACTAGTTTCGGATGACGGAAGACAAAGAACATAGTGTGAACAATAAAGATTCATTTAATCACGAAGGGGGTACTTGGTCGATGTGAAATTTGGTAACGAAATGTATGGTTTCGAGCCGCTAATTAGATGGGGTTTTGGAAAAAGCTATACAGGATGCACCTAAGTGCATAATGTATATCTCGACGAGAAATATGTATTGGCTTGGTTGCACCCGGTGCATAATATATATTTTCTTTTTGAATTTTTTGCTCTTTTAAGTTTTTGGTTGATAATGGTGATGTAATGGAATTACACATTATGTAATAGGGGTGGATTTTATTACTTGAGAAATGAACCAATGATTTTGGTTGTGTCTGATATATTGCAGGTGATTAGTGATTACTAGGATAAACCTAGATCAATCCACGAAACACAAAATATGCACCTGAGTGCATAATGTATAATTCTGACGCGAAATAGATTCTGGCTGGTTGCACCCGAGTACATAATGTATACTTTTTTGATTCTTATAGGGAATTTTTTTTAGCCAGGTTCACCTGGGTACATAATGTATATTCTTATAGGGAAAATGTTTTGCCAGGTGCACCTGGGTGGATAATGCATATTTTTATAGATATAAACTTTGGCCAAAGTTGCATCCGGGGTGCATAACGCATATTCTTATACAAGATGAATTTAATTTTGGCCAGGTTGCACCTGGGTGCATAATGCATATTTATATGAAATAATTTTTGGCCAAGTTGCACCTAGGTGCATAATGCATATTTTTATAAGAAATAAGTTTTCTTCAGGTTGCACATGGGTGCATAATGTATACTCTGCCTGGTTGAAAATAAATTTTTTTTTTCGAATTTCATATCAACAATGGATCTTGTTTTATAGAGATTTTCGAGCCCTTTCCAAAAATATAAATTTTATTAAAATTAGACTTATATTTCGGAAGTTAAGACATTTTTCGCGATTAATTTTAATTGTAAAGAGAGAAAATAAATAAGAGAGAGAAAAGGATAAGAAAAAGAATAAAGTTTAAAGCAAAGGATATATATGGCTAATATTTCTCATGTCTTTTTCACCCGGACCTATATTTTACAAGTGCATTGCTCTCACACTTTATGGGTTGTGGTCATATGACCCATTTTCCGGTATTTATTTTCATTTTTTTTTTTTTTTTTTTTTTTTGATTATTTCATTTAATCACATCATAGCACTCTGATAGTTTTAAAATACATGCTTAGAAGGTATTTCCATTCACACCAGAGCATGATAGCCGACACAACAAACTTACCGGAAACATCACTGGGAACTGAAATATGGGAAACATATAGCACTGGGAACTGAAAGCTTCTAGCAAGTAAAAGGGCCGTCTCGACATTTTAGTTCCATTCATGTCATCACAAACTAATAAAATCTATACAAGCTTGATATTTTTTTCTTCATAGTGGAGACGGAACTTGACTTGATACTAACATTTGTACTGTCATGACTGAGACTGAAGATTATAGGACCAGTCACTGTTCAACCGCTCAGAACCGGAAATAAGCAAAAAGAATATACTCTTTTAATTACACCTCATGATCTTCCGCCATGATATCGCTAAAATTATTGCAACTTTTTCATATGTACATCAAAATCTTTGCACTTAATGTACATCAAAATCTTTGCACTTATTGCAAGTTATTGCTAAAATATGGACATCAAAATCTTTGCAATTAATGTACATCAAAATCTTTGTACTTATTGCAAATTATTGCAAAAATATGTACATCAAAATCTTTGCACTTAATGTACATGAAAATCTCATTTCTTCGACTCCTTATAATTTCAAACTCAATCCCACGACAAAATCAGAAGAAAAAAACAGAAGAAGAAGAACGACAACAAAAATGGCAAGCAAAATCAATCTATTGTTTTGTTCAGTTTTCATCTTCATGTTCTTCATCCAAAGAGGTTCAGGTTCAGGTGCAGCTGACTGTGTACACATTACACAAGAAGAAATTGGTCCCTTCCGTGAGCACACAACCGAATACTCTGTCAGGATCGGCGAAACTTGCAACTGCATTATATCCAACTTGGTCTTGGATTGTCCTGGGTTACAGAGCCTTGAAGTAATGCAAGGGGTTCACAATATCTACTGATGAGTGTTTGGTCAATGGTGGTGGAGTAGTTAAAACTCCTTTTGTTTTCAAGTATGCTTGGTATCAACAATTCGATCTCAAAGCTAAGAGATTCACATGCTGATTCAACAAAAATGTAAGAGCTTTGGATTGAGAAGTGAATCGAGATGAAATTCAAATACAAAACCTACATATGGATTTTATTTCTATTTACTTTTTCTGATTGGTTATTTTCGTGTTTTTTTTTTTTTTTTTTTTAGAAAATTTAATAAATGATCGAGAAAACTAAATGAATGTTTCACTTATTTATAAACCGTATCAACTCTAATGTCTTATAGAACTCCTAAATTTAGCATGCAACATTGTCAAGGTGATGAATTTTACGAAAGTTACCAAATCCATACAAAAAATTATCAAGGTCTTACAAATGATAATTTTTCAACCTGCGAGAATTCAATTTGCCAGTACAGACAGATTCACGAGTTCATTTGCAGAATCAGATACCAAGGATAACCTCTCAGGAATCTAGCTACTCAAGTCTGACATGCACTACGAAATAACAAATCCAGGTACTCGCGCCTTCAAATCAGATGCATCAACAACAGTGTTGTTTTCACGCGCCTTCAGAAGGATCCAGTAAAAAAATTATTGTCCTGACATAATTTAGTTACATCTGTAATGATTTTTGAGCATTTCATCCCATTGCCTAATTCTCTGTGCCACTCAGCATCAACCTAGAATTATATGGCTAATATTTCCCATGTCTTTTTCACCCAGACCTATATTTTACATGCATCCAAGGGATGGTTGGACTATTGGGCCTACCGAGGTACACAACATATTCATGTGATACTCGCAATGCTTACGACGCTTTAACTGAACTCTTTGATGGGTGAATATATGATCTCAATACAACTTCATAATCTATAAACCCTAAAGGGATGATAAATATTAGCTAAAAATGGAAGCACCGCTCCAGTATACCCATTTCAGATCATATTTTACAAATTAATGATCCCGGCCTGGGCCTGCGGTGACAATTTTGGTTGACAAATTAGGTATGATACACTTGATCCCGTGCAAAGCGCGGGCGAAACACTAGTACTTAGGAAGAAGAAAATAAAACAAACAGAAGTTGATGTTAGTGGAACATGTTTTCCCAAGAAAATATGCACTCATCAAGCCTGAAGTTGAAATTCCTTTTGAAAGCAGAGCTCCATGCCAAGATCAATGCTTTGACCTCCACACTAACTTGAAAATTAGAAAGATACTTTTCTTCGAAGATGCGGTTGTTTGGCTCGTTCCAAATAACCCATATAATAGCAGCCGGAACCATGTCGCAAATTTCCCTTGCCGGACCATTAATGTCTTTAAAAGACCAAGATTGAGCGAGGTGGAGAATTGATGGTGGGGGATTCCAAGGGATGTGGTTGGGGAGGATTAGAGACCATACCGTTTGAGTGAATTGGCAGGATAGTAAAAGGTGTTGGGTAGATTAACATTCAGATTTGCACAAGGGACAACGGCTCGCGAGATTGTAAGATCTATGCTGGAGGGAGTCTTGAGTGGAAATTTTACATAGTGCTGCAGTCCAATAAAAGAAACATACCTTTGGGGGGACATGCTTGTTCCAGATAGACTTGTAAGGGAAAGGAGGGGATGATGGATCTTGAGGGAACTCCGAGAGCGATGAGTAGGTGGATTTGACAGTAAAAGTGCCAGAAGATGATGGAGTCCATGACCTTGAATCAGGCCAATGAAAAAGTAATTTCCTAGCATTGGCCTTCCTTGTCTTTTGATGACACTGAAAATGCTATTTCAACCACTAGAAACTCAAGTCAAAAAAACATATCAACCTCATAATCACTTTCATCTCTTCAAATCATCATACGTAACGGACTTCGATTGGCTGTTGATAAAGGGATTATGACCAAATAATATTTTTAACTCACCAATTGGATGCTTATTGTTCTGCAAGAAGAAAGGGTAAATTTCGGTTTAATGCACCATACCTTTATTCTTTCTTCCATCCAAATCTTCGCATTAGATGCTTATTATTGAAGAAAAAATTTATATAAACAATGCAAATTGCAAAAGATATTCATCTCAAAGGAAAGTTGCCCAAAATTCATCCATATCCGTGCGAATCTCTCATTTAACATATGATCAAATTGAAGCTTGCACATTGGGCATACTGGGAGGGAATAACTGAAGCCAATAAAAGGTAAACACGAAACCCGGCTGCTTACTGACAATAATAAATTTATCCAAGCAAGAATCTGTAAATACCTACCAAGCCTTATATAAACCGAATTAGCTTTGCTTTGCTTCATAGATTTATACATCAAAACTCACCGACCAATAGCTTTGCTTTCCCTGTCAGCTTCTTCAATAACCTTACAATTACAAACTCCATGCTAGCTAGGGAAAGTATGAAAGACAGAAGGAGGCTCCGTTCCTGGAGGTATGTATGAATTAACGGAAGGTGCGTGACAGAAGAGAGTGAGTACACATGGTTCATTTTCTTGCAAATTTGACATGCTTGAAGCTCTGTGTGCTTGCTCCCTATCTGTCAGGACCAGACTTCAATTTGAAACTAGTTTTTAGTTGTTAATCTATAAGTTTTGATACCATTACCGTTATGACTTTTTAACATGAATATTCAGAAGTATGATTCAGAAATTAAAGTAAAAGAAAAAAACATTCTGAAGCAAATTTCAATAGTAGTTTTTTAGCTTAAGTTTTCTCCATCGTCTCAATTTTTCCATATTAGTGAAATAAAAAAACAAAAATTCGAGTTATTTTGATTGCTTCGAGAAATCATCAATAGCTGCTTATTATTCTTGTTTGCGTCATGTCCTTGTTCTCCACCTCCCACATTTGTGCTGCCTGTGGGTCAAGTGGTGTGCCCTTTCTCTAGTTTTCTTATGACTCATAATCCAAGACTCTATCAATTAGCACTGCCTGCTGATAAAAACATTGAAATATTCAGTTGTGCCAGCAAACAAACGCACACCAGCGTAAATTGACACAGTAATGCTTACAAATTTATAAAAAGTTCATCAGTCGTTGAAATCCAAGGTTTTTTCACCGGGGCTCATATGAGGAGGGAGGTTTGATATTGATTACAAGAGTTTTTACCCTGTAATGATGTCACCGGAAAATTTTGATTTTTTGTATGATATCACCGGATAAGTATGGTGGCTTTTGGTAAATTTTTATATACTATCCAAATTAAGATCAGCACTCCGAGTGTGCATAGGCCTGCACAGAACCGAACCGATAACCGCACTAACCGAACCGTAACCGATAATCCAACGGTCGGTGTCGGTTTTAATTTTGGTAACCGTCGGATATTCGGTTCGGCTATCGGTTCCACTACTAACCGCACCCTAACCGAACCGATAACCGATTATTATAGGCCGTTGATTTATTTCTATTAGGATTAATCCTAGCCGTATAAAATCGGGTACCCTATAGTATAAAAACTGGAAACCCTAAACTATTTCTGCACCCATTTCATTTCTTCTTCTCTTCCTCGACGACCCCGTCTCCTCCATTACCAGAATCTTCTCTTCCTGCATATAGTCGCCTGATTCGCCTCCTCCACCTCCATCAAGATTCAAGACTTAAGAGCACCACCACCTCTATGATCTAGTAAGTTGTTTTCTCTTTGATTGATTTTTTTTTATCAATTTGTAGGGTTTTTATTTTTATTTTAGGGTTTCTTTTGATACTCGAGATGGTTTGAAATCTGTTTAATCAATCGATTTGTTAAGTCGATCGATTACTGTTTATCAATCAATTTAGGGTTATAATTTTGTTTTTTTGTTTTTTTGATTTTATGTTCTTAACTTGAAGAGTATTGAATTACCAAAGAATGAGTTCTTCATTAAAAGAGTATTGTCGATCAAACAGTAAAACCCTTCACTTGAATTGTCCTTTGATTTGAGTTCAATCTTCGATGTTGATTATGAAAAAGGTTTTTGGATGTAAAACCCTTGAAGTGATTTATGATCCGTGAGTCTCGTGACTATGAATCTATGAGTAAAAGGGTTTTAATGGGTGTTAAATCTATGAGGTATTGTTGTTATATGAATTACTCTTTGAGAAATTGTTGTTGGAACTATTTGTGTAATACTGTGAAGTGAGATTTTGGTAACTGAGTTGTTAGAGTTGCAAATTATAATGCTGATTAGTTTAGTGGCATGGGTTTGATGATGAAATCCATGATTGTAATGCTGATTGGTTCCCAAATTGTTGCCTGAGCTTAAGTAGAATCCTTTGTTCATCCTTATCTTCTTGAGTAGTGATATGTGTGCTTGTATTGTTGCTTCTTGAACTAAATGTTGGAAATGATGTTTGTTGCAGGTGGTAATGCTTGGATCAAGTTCAAATTCATTATCGAGTTGTAAGATGGCAGGTGCATCTCCAGCCTCTTAATCCCCGGCACTGAGTTTACTCAAGTGGGCTTACGCAATAACGACACCTCAAGTTGATGCTACAAGAAATCAAAGAAAGCTACACAAGATCCCTGCAACAGAATCGAACCAAAGAAGAAGGGAAAAGTGAGGTCGAAAGTATGGAATGATTTGACAAGGGTTAGTGACAAACAAGTGTACGTAAGTTAATCGCAAGTCGTGTGGATGTACTAGTTGTAGACACTTGAAGTACATTACCCATGATGTGAAGAATTTTGATCTGACTTATGAGTTTTTCTCTTTGTAGACATTTTGGGAAAGGATGAGGATTAAGGGGATTGTTGGCTTGAGAATTGGATGGATGGAATGGACTCGAGTCTTTTACTTGTCTTCGACTCTTGTGCTACTTTTCTTATGTTGAACTTTAAGACTATTGTGTGTGTGACTGTGTGTTTGATCTTTAGAGTTTAGACTCTTATGGAATGGATCTGTTTAATAATCTATTAAGTATGGTAAGATGTTATTTCTTAAGTATGGAATGGAAGTACACTAGACATGTGTAGGTAGTACAAAATCAGCAGAACTTCGACAGATAATTTATGGTTAAAACCAATCAACATAGTCGGTTCGGTTTTTTAACCGAATCGAATACTATTGAGTTCAGTTACGGTTTTCAATGTGCTAACCGCACTATAAACGGTTAGTTGAACGGTTTTACAACTAACCGCACCGAACCGAACCTTGTGCAGGCCTAGTGTGCACAATAAATTCAACGAATAAAAATATGTAAACCCGGTGTAAGTATACAAAATAAATACTCAGTCATCCAAGCCCACATCTCGACGATCCAACAGTCAAACATAACAAACAATTAGGGACATCGGTCCCGTGTGTGACAACACCACATCAAATATGCAACTCACAATTTCCCTATCACCATACACTTCGTATTTCATCCGACAGACACGAATGACATCTTCCGAGCCAATGATAAGGCGCGATTGCCCTCACCAGTTAATGGGAGGGCGGGTAAGCTCTAACAGTCCTAGTCATATCTATCATCATTTTTTTGGTGCCATGGAATTTAGCTGTCCATTGGGTAAACTATATGAAGTTTCTATCGACAATTCAGTTCAGGTACTCTCATATCTATAGAGAGGGTAATGCTGTAGCGGATTTACTAGCTAAGTGGGGAGCATCTACATGATCGCAATGGGGGAATGAGCCCCCGCATTTTATTCGATCGCCTATGTGGGTAGTGACAGCATCAAGTCCTGGCCTTTGTCGTTTTAGATAATTTGTATCACGTTCTTTTACTTTTGTTTTGTCTGTCTTTGAGGTTTGGCCTAGTCCCCCTCATTCTTTTTGTTTGCCTTTTAAATAAATGCTTCAAGTGAGTTTTGCGGAAGAAAAAAAGTTGTATCTATCAAAGGAGGGTTGTTATTGAGCATTTAGGTTGTTGACTGTACATTATTCTCCCAGACCACTTTAGATGAACAAAATGATGACATTTAAAAAACAATAGAAATGATTATCTCAAAAAAAAAGTAAAATAATAGATCTGATTTTTACTGCCATTTTAAGGAAAAAAAACTTATAACAATCTCAAATATTATTCTGTTTTCATAATAAAAATATTATCATGGTCTCATTGTACTAGGAACATATACCACCAGGTCCCCCATACACCATAGTTATATCAAACTCTCTTGCAGGACTAGCCAACATAATATCGTAGCATTCCTGTCTCCCGCTGCGCTGGCTTTGCATTGATTGTCGGTGTAGGCATACTTCATTTTATACATGAAAGTTGTTTTACTAAAATCGCTAAGTTGTGGTAAAAATCCATTTTCCATCGGCGGAGCTGATGGTTTCGATGTTGCACTTGCAATCCTCCATATCGTACAGTCGATGCACTGTCTGTTAGATGTGTAAAGAGTTCCTTTGGCCAATATCCTACTGGTTCGCTTATTTCAGCATTCATTCCAATGCTTAGCCACCAGTCTTTACTTATCGGGGTCTGTCATGTATATGATTATAAATAATTTAGTTAACTTTTTTGATAGTTAGTTAAGAACCATTTTTTGGCATTTAGAAATAAATCTGGGTCACCCCTTATCTAGATATTTCTATTAATACCTAAATTACCCTCCTGATTAATTTTGGGTAATGATTAGTTAGTGTTAATAATAGTTAGTGTAGTGATTAGTGAAATAATTAAGTTAAAGATAATTAGTGAGATTAAAAAATCCTGGCACTTTTAGGGGCGACCCCGAAAGAATTAGGGGCGACACTAAAAGACAAAAAAGGTCACCCAAACGTAAATCTAAGCTACCCCTTATCTTCGATTTTTCGAAATGGCCAATATGCCCTTATATAATCTGGGTGAGCCAACACCATAATCAGAGAGGTTAAAGGTGAATCGGTAGGTTAAATTGAAACTATGCCTACCGATTAGTGTGTAGATACTTCGGCCAATAATCCCTTTTATAATCGGTAGCTTATCCAACTTGTAAGACTACCGATTATAAGAAGCCCCGTATTCAACCTTGGCCAAATTTCATAGGTTTTGAGGGGTGCAGAGCCAGCCATAACCACTTGGATTGAGCTGTGGATGTAGCCATAATCGTAAGCCAAATAGGATCCACAACCTACCGATTATAGGTTGCCCCAAATTTAGTTTTTTCTAAAATCCTTCATGTGATGAATTTTGAAATATACCATAATCTAGTAGTGGTATATAATTATATAACCAACCGATTATAACGAGCCCCGATCCAACCTTTGCCATATTTCATAGGTTTTGAGTGTACACAAACACCACAACCACTTGGTTCGCGTTTTGGATGCAACGTTAATCGGGAGTTACATATATTACCAAACCATCCGATTATTAGTTGCCCCAAAATGAGTTTTTCTAAAATCCTTCTTGTGATGAATTTTGAAATCTACCATAATCGGTAGAGTTAACAACTTAACAACCTTACCGATTATAAGGAGCCCCAGATGGAACCCTTGCCAAATTCCATAGGTTTCGAGTGTACAGAGCCAAAGCATAACCATGTGCTTCGTGATTTGGATGTAGCCATAATCGTAAGCCAAGAAATAGGTTCCACAACCTACCATTATAGGTTGCCCCAAAATGAGTTTTTTCTAAAATCCTTCATGTGATGAATTTTTAAATCTACTATAATCGGTAGTATACTCCACTTAATAACCTACCGATTGTACTAGTGAGCCCCTGATTGAACCCTTGCCAAAATCCATAGGTTAAGAGGGTACAGAGCTGGCATAACCATGTGGTTCGTGATTTGGATGTAGCCATAACCGGACATCAAGTAGGTTACATAACCTACCGATTATAAAGTTGCCCCAAAATGAGTTTTTCTAAAATCCTTATTTGCGAAATGTTTAATTTGAAATCGACATAATCGGTAGATGATAAAACTTATACCATACCGATTATAAGTGGTGGGATTCAACCTTTGACAAAAAAACTATAATATTGTGAGTCAAAACAATAATCTGTGAGGTGGGGTCTATATATTAGTGTTTGGAAAAAAATTGACTCATCGCGAGGTAACTCCTCGATTGAGTAAGAGAAGAAGAAGAAAAAAAAAGAAGAAGAAGGGGGGTATATGTTTCCAACTTCCGATTTTTGTCAACTTCCATAAACATGGATGGGTACGAAGAAGGACGTGAAGTTGTTGAAGTTCAAGGTTCACTACCGCTTAGAGATGATGATTTGGGGTATATGTTGAATGATCCAAACTTTGATGGAGATTAAACCCTGATTTGACGCTTTTCATGGAAGAAAATGGATAATCACCCGAGATCGGTTAACGATGCATCAAACATACAGGGTATGTTGTTAACAAACTCTAATACCCATGTTATCCATGTTATGTGCGTTTGTGTATGTTTTTGAACGTGAAAATTTGACATCGCATGCATTGAATGCCATGAACGACATTTAATCGGTAGTTAATTTAGTAACATATCTACCGATTATCAATAATCGAGTATATTTTGATTTATTAATCTTTTAATACTAAAAATCCCCAAATTGAAAGCTTCAATTTCTCATAATCGGAATTTGTCTACATGAATAAATGTTCGATTATTGGTATATTATAATCGGTTGTTTAATTAATTTATAGTACTTCTATATGGAGATGATGAAGGAAGGAGATAGGCACGACAAAGAACTAGAGTTCAAAGACTTTGTTGCGCGTGTAAAGTGCCGAAAGGGATTGAAGACAATCGGATCCAAGTATTGGATGACAATACCTAAATGTGGATATCTCTTAGCGGACGCTTTGAATTGCGTGGTACATTTCTTTGTTCCTCCTAAGTATGGACATTCTTATACGTTTACACCTACAAGGACGGTTTGCGATGAATCGGTTAAAGATAGAAGAATTGTTATGGCATTTGTGAATGAGATGCATTTTATCGGTTTAAGAGTAAAGAGGGATTGCCCATTACCTCCGCTGGCTGGTTGGAGCGATTACTTCCCAACGAATCATTGTAACGATTGGTTGAAACAATATGAGACCAACATGTTGGATTGGGATCGCGCCATGAAGGTGGATTTTAAGGCCTCACTGGAATTGGTTCCTCGGATGATGAAGATCAATGATTGTTATGTTTGAAAGATGTATTTTGGAAAGCCCTATTTGTACATGTTTTTTTGGAATTTTGTGGAAAATACCGTGAAGTCTAAAGCTATAATCTATTGTTATATTTTTAATATATCAACCGATTATACAAGCTTTTTAAAATGGACTCAATCAATATTATAATCGGTTATTAACTTTTTGAATTTATCTTCCGATTAAAAGGCCGACAAAACAATCAAATTTTTTCCTTAATCGGTAGATTACATATTATATAAACATCCGATTGTCACCATATACTAATACAAAAAATAAACTGTAAATTTTTCCCGAATCGGAGGACAACATATTGAATAAACTTCCGATTGTCACCAAAGTCCGACAAAAAGCCAAAATCTTCCTGCAATCTGTAGACAACATACGCATTAACACCGATTGTCACCAAAGTCCGACAAAATAGGTGAAAATCTTCCCGCAATCTAGTAGATAATATAAAATAATAACTTCCGATTGTAACCATCAATCAACATTTATATTTTGTTAAACGGACTTCAGAATTCATAACTTCCATCATAAGTGAATTCTTCACCCTTTCCACTAAGTACTTCGTCTTTTGCGAGTGTCTCCTATATAAACAAACATAAAATAATGTCAACTTCGCTTTTTAAGAAAAGATTAAACACCCGAGCGTTATACTTACAAATTGTTGGATCGATGCTTAAGTGGCTAGTGTTAAACATCCTCTTTTGTATCGTTATGTAATCATTTACCCCTTTTTGGACAAGTCGGAAACGATCATGAACTTGTTGGAGTGATCTTTGCTTTGATTTCCATACTCTCGCACAAATTGGCTATATACCCTCGCCCAAAAGACTTCGGGGTGTTAACCTTCCCGCTATGACATCTTCACGTCTTGTTTCACGATACCATGTTTTCACAATGACCAAATCTTCATCTCGTCAAACGTTGCCATGCTTGTAAGTTGAGATATAGAATGAATTCACAAGAGTAGACGATGGAAAATCTATTTCAGGAATACACAATGTTATATATGTGTTGTTTGGTGCATAAATAAGAAGAGTTTACCCTCCTTATATAGATGAGAGTCCCAACGTCTTTTTTTTTGAAAATATGGCCGTTGATGCGTACTTTTACAAGACCGCATCGAAATTGAGTACAATTATTACCAACAATCGGTAGTAAATGTTTGGAACAAAGCACCCGATTATTCGTAATCGGTAAACATGTATTGTTATATACTTCCGATTATAGGTTGTTTGTCAACAGAGTTCTCAGTTTCATTAGAGTAGTATAATCGGAGGTTTCTCAATATGTATTAACTACCGATTGTGTGTGGTTTTCGAGGCACGGCTAGTTTCTTTTGAATGAACTAGCCATTTGGAGTATAATCGGTAGTTAGATCAACAATTAAAACTTCCGATTTTCATAAATATTTTGAAATTCATAACAATATCACCTACACATCATCATAATTTTACATTGAACTCCTCAATTCTATTACAAGGTATTGTGATTAGCGTCGTGGACGTGTTGGACGAGTCCTAAACGGATTAAATCTTTCCATCGCCCTAAGGATTCTAAAATGAGCTTCATAACGGAAGTTTGATCTTTTTCCATCTCCGCCATTCCTCGAGAGATCGTTCTATAACCTCATCATTGGTTTCACCCCTCAATCGATATTGATTCACAAGATAAGTTAAATGGACGAATTCTTGGACGTGTCCATTTATTGAACCAACTCCGTAAAAGATCACGTGAGTGACGGTTGTTTGGGTTACTAGGTGTCGTGGCAGAATTTTTCGTGAATTTTCCCCAAATAACTCATACTCATTATGCCTCCTTGCCTCGTTCTTCTCCTGCATCTCGGATAGAATTGAACATAGCTCCTACATAAAGATAAATCTTCTTCAATGGTGAACTCCAGAGGATTAATGAATGGTTGGGTCATTATGTTGAAGATGATGTTGGAGAGAGTTTAAAGGTATTTGTGTTCCATAGAGAGTAAAAGGATACAATCCTTATATAGAGTTTAGAGTTCCAACGGCCGTGTTTTGTTGGGGCAACCGTATAATCCAGTAGTCAAATGAAGTATTTTAACTTCCGATTATACGGCTTGCACCAAATTTTGTTTTTTGCAGAAATGTCATTTTTTCGAATTTGGGAACTAGAATAATCGGTAGCTAATAACCTACCGATTATACAGTTGCCCCAAATTTTGTTTTTTGCAGAAATGTCATTTTTTTCGAATTTGGGAACTAGAATAATCGGTAGTTAATAAGACTTCCGATTATACTGGTAAGTTCCAAATTTCTTTGTTCGCGAAATCACCAATTTTGGGAATTTAGGATCTACTATAATCTGTAGTCTCGTGAGGTTATTTCCTTCCGATTGTCATAGAAGCCAGATGCGAGTTTGGCACAAAATCGATAATAATCTGTGTAGTATAATATAGTTACTAAGCTTCCGATTGTGTAAGGGCATTAACGTATTCTCGCGTTTTTGGACATCCCTTAACGGTGTATATGGGTTGGGAATAAAAGTCGCCCCTAATTCTTTTGGTCGGCCCTAAAAGTGCCACAGTTAAAAAATCGATGGTTTTTTTTTTTAAAATAAGTAGAATTATTGAGAGAGTAAAGTTAGAGAAAATGAAGAAGTAAAACATGGATTTTACCAACCACAACAGGAGGAAGAGTATTTGGGTACCTAGGTATGCTTCGATAATGTTGGTTGAATTGATCCAAAATTTCAAGAAATGTAAATTTTTTAAGTAGATTTGGGGCTTGTTCGATTACCTTATGTGAAGAAAAGTAACCGAACACATCCGAAGTGTAGTTCGATTTACTTTTCCGAACACGAGGTTACCGAACTCGCTCTTAATGGAGGTTTTAGTCGCCCGGATTAACACGCAGGTTACCGAACTTTGTTTATAGGATTTAGGCAGTAATTTTCGGGGTTTGCACGCAATGTTCTTTGAACTTTAGGGTCTAGAAGTTCGGTTGGTTCGCAACCTATATGTAACCGAACTTCACGTTGTTAAGATTTTACCAAGTGTACAAAGTTCTATTGTTTCGCAAACTTCATACCAACCAATATCTAACCGAACTACACACAATTAGTTAAGAGTTCCGTTTGTCAAGGTTTTTATAACAAACCGAAACATAGTGGGACAAGTTCGGTTAAATTGAAACTCAAATAGTGGGCGTAATAGCACAGTTCGATTACATTGGATTTTTTTTTTTTTTTTTTTTTTTTTTTTTTTTTTTGTAATATTGGTAAAGTCGGTTAGAAAATAGTTTTAGTATTCTTTGCGAACCAACCGAACTCGAGTTCGTTTAAGAAAAAATTAATTCGTGATAACTTAGAAGTGTTATTCGTTTTCTTGGTTTGGAATGTTCGTATAGCAAACTAGTTTTTTTAAACTATTCCTAAACGAACATGCCATCTAGAATTTCCATTTAAACCATATTTTGATGACTCATTGCTCAAAATTTCAATCAAAAACGAATTAGAAGTAATGGGTTTGTGGGAAAATACTTATGGATAAGTTTGTTTATAAAAGATTGATTAATCGATTTATGAAAATTCAATGAATCGACCAGGCTAAAAATTTGATGATTTTGATTAGATTTGTATATGATCGGGGTTAGATGATCATAAATTGATGAAGAAGAGAAGAAAAAAATTGTAGAATAGAGGAAGAAGTTGTAGATTAGTTATAATTTTAATTACGTAAAAAGAGTAAATATGTTAATGATTTAAATTAAGTTATATATATAGAGGTGGTGGTGGTTGCGGTGGTGGTGGTCGAGGTGGTAGTGGTTATCACCGTTATAAAAAAAGGTGGTCTTTGACTTTGAGATTTGAGAGTCATTGACGGATAGATTTGATTGGGACCCGATCCCACTGCGGAATCATCCCGATCGAGCTATGACTTGGGACTACCGGGAATGATAGGGGCCACACTTATTAAACTCGAGTTTTAGCATAAGTATATCATTTACTTTGGCTAATTCTGCACGGATATATTGTACCTTTTTGCACATATTTTAAGAAAATTAAAAGATCGCATTCTTCTTCGTTATTAACTATCACTTCTAAATTCTTTCTCGAACCTATACTTGAGCCCTACAACTTCTTAATCGAAAGTCCTGAAATCGAAATCGAATTCGAGAGCCTACTGTACTCAAAACCTAAAGAAACCGATTCTCTTATTCTAATCGGGGTAAACTCTCTTACTCTCATGATTTTATAATTAGGGTTTTCTTATTGCATTCCAGTTTCGAATTTGACAGGCGAGAGACGAGACATTGTTATTATTCCAGGTAGTTATTATTCCGGTTCGAGCTTTTTCTATAAGCATAGATGGTTAGGTTTCTTCGAATTAATCGTGATAAATTTTGTTTGTGGCATCAATCGATGCCTTAGTTTTTGCGTATCGGAAAGACGATGAAGAGGGGTAACGGAAAAAGGTAACATATGAAAACCCTATAATTTTATTCTTAAGATTTTTCTTTGATTTTTTTTTTCATCCGATTCAGTTCATAAAACTGATCTAATCTCATAACCCAGTTTGTTTCGACTTTGCAGCCATCAACACCATAACGCAAAGAGTATTCTTCATAAAAAAAATACACACCTTATTACGTGGTTGTTCTTTGTTGTTTAGCCCTGTTTATCCGGTTTGCAGCTAATTTTGAATTGATTTTGAATATAGTTGAATTCTGAATTGATTTTGGATATGGAGGATATGGATTAAAGAACGTTTTATTGGTTATATGTCGTGATATCATGTAGTATTATGCAGCTTATATGCTGCATCTGAATAACGAGGTTTCCTAACCCACTCCGAAGCAAAATATGTCATCCCATCCTACTTTGTTGTTGTTTCATTCATTATTATTAGGGGTTTTATAATTATGGTTTTCTTATTGCATTCTAATTTTGAAATTTGATAGGGATAGAAGAAGTATCGAGATAGAGCTTCGAAGTTAGAGAAGATCAAAATCATAGATATGAACATATGAACAACCAACCCAGGCCGTATTTTGATGTTGTTTCTCTTCCGGGTGTTGTTGACCCGAGGGACGAGAAAAATTTTGGGGTTGTGCTGAAATAATCTCTGAATCCAAATCAGAGGTCAGTTATCTTCCTACAAGTTCGTATGATTATATGATTTTGATTTGTTTGTTTCTTCGATTTGATTGTCTTTGGATTCTCGTCAATGAGTTTTGTTGCAAATTTTTGAGTAATTGAATTGTTTGTGTAGATTGATTAACAACTAATGACATTATAAAGTGGGATAAAACCGAACGCCAATTGATTTAACCTCGATATAGAGAGGTGATGTTTTTTCCTTCTTTTCTTTTTTCTTTGATTTTTCTGCAGTGCTGACTTGCTTTCTCTAGGGTTTTTAATTTTGATTTTGTTAATCAAAAGTTTAACGAGTCCATTTTCTTATTTGTTTCCTATCCCTATTCTTACAGTAAGAATTTATTATGTGTATTGGAATTTATGGATGATCATCACCCTGTCCTCCCCCTTCTTAACAAGGTATATACCGATGCCTATTGGTAGTCTCAACTCCGCGATTGATTTTTTTGAATCAACTTTGTTCCTTAAATTAAAGAATGATTTAAGAATGGTTAGTATCTACTCACAATATTAGCTCAAGGATATCACACGATGTTTAGTTCTTGGATTTCGATTATTTCGAGTAATTGGTTACATCAATCAATACCTCAATTCTAAATGTAAATTTTACGTCCTAAAGTGGTAACAAACCGCAGTCAAGATACTATAACATTCTTCCCTAAAGTGCATTGTGATTTATCCTCCAGTGTTGGATTTGTACTACACCATTTTTCATGTAAGGCTATGCAAGTGTTGGTATATGTTCAATAGTTCAATTCTCAAATAAGCATCTGGGTTACAACACTCAAAATTGGTATTTTAGGATTACCATTTTTCCATAGAATATTAAGGCATCCGATTTCATTTGAATTATTCAAGCATTCTCCGACTTCCAAGCACAAAGCCAAATGTGTAATGTTCACATAGTATCTGCTAATTAGTTCCTCTTGGCAAGACGGTTGATGTGTTAGTCTTAGTCGAATCGGATGAAAATAATTTTTTTGTCAATTCAGGACTTTATCTCTTTCAATTCATTGTTTCTCAATATCTTTATTATATCATTTTATGAGAGTGGTGAGCTATTGGATTGAATTCGCAAGCTAATACTTTTTTTAAATACTTATGCTCATGTAGTGCAAATGAGCTAATAGCCTTTGCACGGAGAAAGATGCAAGCTGTAGTAGTGTGGCCGATCGTTGGAAGTACTACTCATGCCTTTATAATATGCAAGGTAAATATGAATCCTCTCATCGAGATGTTTTGTAAAACAAAAATTACATATAGAGATATTCATTCCAAAACTCATGTCTGCCTTCGTTGATGCTGTAGTTATTATTACTCCGTTGTTCAATTGTTTGTTATTGATTTTCTTATCTTGAAATATAATTACCATATTCAAATTTCTACCTCTTAGATGTTGGTGCAATTGGCGGATATTATGAAAATCTTATGGACTGACCACACAGAGACTTAAAGTTAGCTCCGGCACAGGACAAATGAATTCTGTTTTTGAGCTTTGTTGCAAAGTTATCACCCAAGCTAAGCAATGGAAAGTATGTACAGGTGATTAAGACCACATGGTCAAGTGTCTTTTTTTTGTCTTTATTTTGGGTTCTAATGTTGATTGGTTCTTCTTCGTGTAGGAGAATGAATTGCTTTTGATCCACTTCGTGTGGTCCATATATGGACTTGCTTATGGTAGAACCATTTTCTGGAAAGGCGAGTCTTGGATTGATTTTGCTTATACTTCACCAAACGGGTGTGTTGTATGATTTGATTATGTGTAGTATACTTAGACCTTTGTTCTCATTGAATCGGAGATATAAGTATATTTCACATAATCAAAGTGATAGATGCAATCCATTAGTGGTCCAAGAAGTCGTATATAAGTCTTATTGCTCGACTAATTCTTTTGATTCATTCAATGCGTTCATGACACACTCGCTCACAAAGTTCGAAATGGTGAATCATCACCCTCACTGGCTTAAAGGCTACGTTAGTATGAGTAGTATTGGATAATATTAGTTGGTATCTCTTATCTAAGCCTTGATTTAGCCAGCCATTTAGATGTAATTCTCTGATGACATTCTTAAGTTTCCCTATGTCAAACAAGCTCAACAGGCATCTTATTGATATTTTAGTAGAGGTCAGTATCACTCTTAAGTATTTATGGTTTTGATGCTATAATTTGTTTAATTGTGCTGTTAAATTTGGTTATTATACGACTTTAATTAGTGTTTACCACTCCGATGTTGTCTGATATGGGGGTTTGAATCACGGCCAGTAAGTGCAACCCACAAATGTCAGCTTTGGCATATTTGAAGAATGAGAATATTGTGCATGAACACCTGGGCTTCACTTTGATGAGAAACTGGAAACATGTATATTTATGATGTATATGTTGGTGTGATGAAGGTTAGTACGATTATTAACAAATGAATATACGGTTAGTAGCATTACCCAGCGTATGGGGTTGAGTTTTTCACGCATACTCTCATGTTATTACCAATGCAAATATTTATTTTCAACATTAATTTTCTCATGCTTATGTTGTCGATGCTAGACATAGTAAGATGAATCCCTTAATTGTGGGTATTTGTAGAATAAAATGTAAACCCCGTAGTTCATTATGACTCTTTTCTTTTAAGGGTGATATTTTCCCGCCTCGGATGAGATACAAAGGGTAAATAATTGCTTTTTGTATATGTGGGAATCTTGAAATAACTCTCATTTGGGAGATTTTCATCTTTTAGTTGGTATCTTTTCCCATGAAGATTTCATCTCTACATAGGAGAAATATCATATTTAGGAGGTTTCGATCAGAAACTACTTTCTTATATAAGTGAAACAAGGACAGAGGACTACAGAGATAGAAGGTGGATTCCAGTATTTTAAAATCTAGATCTGGTTAGGCTAAAGCAAAATGTAATTTTTGAAGCTTGAGGATCCTTTGGACGCTTCAACAAATCTTGGAAAAAAGAATGGTAACTCTACTGCCCTCCCATAGTGCTTAACTAATTGCGACTTAGTATAGTTGTATCTAACCAGCTATAAAGTATTCATGAGAGCATGCAATTTCAAATTAGATGCCTAAAATCAGTAGACGGAAATAAGTACTTCCAATTTTCAAATTCGATGCTATGTGTTGATGCTACCATATGCAATCTAAAATCAGTGTATGTTTCCAGTTATATGCATTGTTATTTTGAAATGTTATTCGTATATTATGCACCGTAGAAACAAGAAATGCATCTTATTTGGACGAGCCTAGGGTTACTTTAAGCATCTCAGATATAGTTCTCCGAGAAGTTCATCTAAAGTTTTCAATTAGTTCCTGTACTTACACTAAATGTCTAAACTTTATTCTATTCTATGTTTTGGGCACCAAACAACTGCTACATTCATTAGAGGCAACTACATCGAGGATTTATATATGTTTACACATTCGTTTCAATGATGATTGTCGAGAAACTTGAGTTTGTTTTTTTTTTGTCGCCAGAAACATATTGAAAGAGGATGCTGGCATTTATGGTGTTGACAAAGCGATAGTTTTGACAAAAATATAAATACATTCTTCCCACATGAATATAAATACTTTATTTATGGTGATTAAATTTTTTTGTTACCCTCCGACCTGAGTGTGGACACTTTTACTTGATATTGACATCAATGATTTTGATGTTCTCACCTTTATGTTCATGCTTCTCACCTTTATGTTCATACATCCAGTTGATGATTAAGAAGAATAAGAACCCGAAGATCACAGAACCAGTAGAGAAGAAGAAGAATTCTTCCTTCAAAACAAAGAGAAAAAAGGTCAGAATTTTTGATTGCGTTGATTCACATCTTCTCCTTCTTTTGTTCGGCAAAAATGAGTTATTAATCGAAGAGATGAACTGTGTTGCCTGTACAATGTTTGTGGAAATAGCTTGAGAAATTTAGATTATGTGATTCAATTCTTTCTTTATTTCTCTACTTCATATTAATCCTACAAGTGCTCCGGCAAGTCGGATATTTGTTTCCAATGTGCCCCTAAAAATAAAAGGGTATCTGTGGGCAACAAAAGTCTGGTGAAAAGAAGTTAACCATCATCTATGACAATATCTCCGTCTGGCCTCTTTGTTTCCTATTGTGCTACCAATGACCAAGTTCCACAAGTATTCCACATTTGCAACGCTGGGAATTTGGACCATCTCCGAGAAAGAGCTCCCTTGATTCGACATAAATTTTTCCGGGCCATCAAATCCCTGAAACTTGGCCAGACACAATTTCGTGTTAAGTAATTTTCACTACTCGCAAAGGTCATTTTATTAGTTATAATAGGTCGAAATTCCATGTGTTGTTATGAATTGGTTGTTCTTTAACACAATTCCATTGCCAATTGTGAACCCGTAATTAATTTTGTTAAATGGAATTGCCGAAGTGTTCAGATCCTTCGGTTGATAAATAAGTTCATGTTGATGCGCTAAGACTGATTTTGTGATGTTGGTTGAAGTCATAATGAGTCTGATTGCTTCACCACACCATTTATTTCCATGTATCGCCACTTGCCATCTCAGATCAGCTGGAAGAGCACACGGGTTTAACCAATGTGGTCATGGATTTGATTCCCGATGGCAGAGGGTCCTTATGGTTACGCATGTTTTGGTGCAGCTAATCTAACTTGGTTCTTCTGCTATACTTTACTTCTTCCGCAGTACCAAATCTCATTACTTATCACGTATGAAGGTGGATTCCAGTGGACTGAAACTTGGTTTTTTCAAATTGAAGTTCATTGTTGGAGCATTGCTTGGCGAGTTTCAAAGTAATGTGCCTTTGTTTGCAATACTGAAACTTTAATTGCAAATTTTGGTGAAACTGCAATAGGATGACTTGCTCCTGATGATTCTGAAAACCCTGCTAATCCAAAGGTATGAGCTTAATCTTACACATTTTATCGTCGTTGAGAAGTTTTGCATTATGGTTAGATGGTTGACTTTAGATTATTCGGGTGTAGTCTAAAGTCAACCAAAACCCTAAGTGTTATTATTTAGACTATTCATATGGTTGACTTTAGACCATTCAGATGGTTACAGTATGGTTAGATGGTTGACTTTACAAAACTTCTCCCCTAAGTGTTATTATTCTTTAGGCTTGATAGAAAACTTGGCAAGTAGATTGCAGCTTCCAGGCCCAATGACTGGGGTCAGATAGGAAATTCGGGCGCAGCTTTCTTTAAATCACAATGTTCATATTATACTTGGTTAATTCACCCAAAACCCTTTGAACAACACTACGCATGTTGATTTAGAAGTGGTGATGTATTCTATATTTTTGTGGTTTAATTGTGGATGTTTTTGGTGGTTGTTTCTTCACCGGATCAAAGAAGGAGAAAGTAATGGTGTTGGCAAGAAAATTATCGAAATCTTAAACGATAAATCAATGTCGTTGAAGTTTTAAACGTCATACTTGGATGTAATTAGCTCCTAAATCATTTCATATTTTTTTTTCATGTTCAATAAATGAGTTGCGAGATGACAAGCTTCGATTTTGGAGTGAAGGAATAGCGGCCAAAAAACATGGTGGAATAATGTCATCACGACATGTTCCCCGTTGAAAATCTTGAGGTTAATTTTCTTAATGTCAATCTCAATGTTCATAGTATGTGTGATCGCAGACTCATTAAGTTCCCCGTATCACAAAATAAAAACATCAGACCAAAAAGTGTAGCTTCATTTCCCAGTGGGTGATGTACCAAAGAAAGTGGAATATGATATATGTCATTACTCGTTCAATTTTGTTTGTTTCGCCACCTCATGTGAACTCTTTAGAGAGGTTTGATGTAATATATGGCGGTATTCAATTATCTGCATACCCATATCATAATTTTAGATTAATTTGTCCTCAAAAGGAAGTGAAGTCATGTTTTGATATATTCATATATTTGCTGGAACAGGTCCTGGCTGTTACTTGGACATCAGGGGAAACAATAAGGAAGTGGTACTAAGGAGCAATCGATATCGTGAGACAGTTTACCTGGGTTTTTGACGATATATGTAGACAATTAGAGTACACGTCTCTATACATAGTTTCCTACTGCCATTAAGTGTGCTACGAGTGGTCCTTGCTTTCTCGAAATTGTTGGGGAATAATTAACATATTAGTGGGATATGAAATGCATGGTGGGCTGGGGCGTGTCTCTATATATCTTGCTTTATTTACTTTGAGTCATGGCAAGGATGCGAAAGGACTTGAATTTGCATTGTTAGAAGTTATACAACATTCAATCTTTTTTTTAAACCCTATTATTATTGATTTATATAAAGATTTCATGTGCATTTATAATTTCCTGAATGTGGATTTTATCATGGTTTCTTAACCAGGATGTCGCTTCCATCTTAGTCAAATACGTCTATCAGGATATCTCTTTGAAAAAACTATTAGGAATTCTTGATGCAAAGGGAGCCGGCAAACATGTGTGTCGAATGATATATTTTCTTACTTTTGGAGCATCATACGTTTAAGATAGAGTGCATTTAAAGCAGAATGCCCATGAACAATGGGATCAGAATATTTTGGTCCTAAATATTTATAAGTTCGGATCAATAAATGACTAGGTAACTATTTTAAATTATCAGAATAGTAAGCATTAATTCTAAATCATGGCCAGTGAGCAATTAATTCTTTATATGTTGATACAGGTTTCTAGAACACTAGAGTTTCATTTTTCTATATTTCTTAAGGATGTCTTTTTCTTATCTAAAAATCTCCTTAATGTATAGTGCATGCTTTTTGGTTGTTGTAAGCACTCAATGATAACATCAGATGTTTTCATTCTTCAAGATAAGGCTGAAAAGCTGGCAAGGTAAGCTTCATATGAGGTTTTTTTAATAAATATTTGGTAACTTTAGCAAGATGCAAAGATAGAACTGATCCGCTATGAGCGTACATGAAGCATGCTGTGAGGTACAATCTCTTCTTGATATTACCTCATGTTATTAAATCTTTTAGACAAACAGATCCAAGTGTAGTTGCTATTTTAGCTCAAATGGTAGAGCACATGGTCTTTACCATGCAGTTGCAGGTTCGACTCCCACAGATGACGTAGTTATTTGAATAAGCCAAAACCTATAACCTTCTATGCTTTACCAGTGTATAGGTATATAAAGGCAGAATATTTATCAGATTGTAAGGCTCTCTGAAGGCTCATTCTCTGAAGGCTCATTTTTGTCAAATTGCAGGACCCAATATTACTGTTCAAATTGCGTAGTTGTTGCTATCTCTGCACAAGGAAAGGGGCAAAATTTTGCTATGTGCTTTCTCATCAAGTTTGTTTTAGTAAAATTAGCGCTTATTCTCTTCCTGTTATCAAGTCTATTAAACTGTGGTGGTATGAATTGCATGATATACTTCTTAAAAGGATATTCAGTGAAATCCTTGACTCCTTCCATGAACTTATATTTTCAGCCACAACGTTGGAACTTTGATGAAACTTTATTCGATAATGAGCCAGAAGCGCAACCTCCTATATCTCACGGTCCATGGTTAGGTTAGCTTTTTTTTTTTAATCGACTTTAATTGGTTTTACAAATTTTTCTATTCTTTTTTTTTATGTGTTTTGTTCTCTTTATTTAGCAAATATAAAGTGTTTGTTTGGAATAGGAATATTGGGTACGATTCAAAATGGTTGCATCATGTAGATGTCATTCTCCTGATGTGTTATTCATTGTGAAAAACATTGTTAAGGAATGTGTAATTTTCAAATTTACTCACGATCTATCTGATGTGTTTTTTTAATCTATTTTTGGTTACTTCTACTTATGATTCTAATTTAGCAAAATATAGGCATGGGTATACTTTATATGGCATGTATTTATATAAGATCACCTTTTACTTGGTGTACTAATAAGATATTCAAATTGGTCGGCATTAGGTCAAGCACTATTGTAAGGGATATCCCTTAGCTATACCTTATTCAAGCGTAACGAAATGCATCTAAAAGTCATCTCACTATGGGAAAAAGGTATCCCATAGCTAAACAACATGGAAAGTCGGAAACATAGCGGATACTCAAAGATTCAGAAAAGAGTTTTAGTAAAATAAAACAAAAAAAAAAGAGAAGTGTTAGCATAAAATAGTAAAAACTAGAAACCGTTGAGTATTGCACGGATACTCGGTTTAAGTAAAGTAGAAAATCCCGTGGGCGAGGATCCGTGTGATTTCCTTAGCTACAAGGTGGATCGGATGTGATCAACTTTGAAGTGTAGTTCAGAGATATGACTACTCTAAAGCAATGTGGAAGACCATAGTAGTTGGATTTCGCTACAAATAGGGGATATCTATGGAAGATCCTCACCATGGTGATAGGTCTTATGAAGAGGTGGGTATCCGAACTTTTACAAGACAAGTCAAATGGTAAATAAAAATTTGACACTGACCATTCAAAAGGTTGATCTTAAGTGTCCCTCAATAAACAAAGTAAGATATTCCAAGCTCTGTTACTGATTCACAAAATCAACATAAAATCAGAATCTAACCATCTAAAAGCTCTATCTTAAAATCATAATTCGCTCAATGTAACAATCAGTTCCTGAGAAATTACTTAGTCTTCTTTTTAAACATAGTTCGCTCCTTTTGCATCTTCTTCATCACATATGACTTCTTGCTAGATCATTCTTATGCACATAAATATTATACTTTAACAAGTAGGTTAAAGATTTACTTATTAGAATTCTTCCTACGATATTTTCAACAGAAAAAATAGTGGGAAACATGGCCTATGCTTTTTTTGATGACCTAGATCCTTACCGAGTTTGTTAGAAGGTTGTCAGGGAAAAGATTTAAAGAGCTATAAATCAGGAAATCGAAAGACAAAGGAAGTGTGGAACTGCACTTAATGGATGAAAAGGTAATAAAATATCCTATGTTGATGCATAACGCTTGAATTATATAGGGTATTTAATGGTTATGCTCAAATATGTTTATTGAAAATGGCAGAAAACACATCCATGCAAAGGTACCAACGGACACGATAGAAATATTCGAGACCCAGTTGGTAGAAGGGAATGTATACTCCATCGAAAGATTTAATGTATCTGCCTTAAAGGGAAGTTTCAGAATTATTGACTATAACGTTTTGTGTTTTACATTTTTTCCTAATTTTGAAAAATAGGTTAATTCAGATTTATCAACAGGAATTGTCAATGACTGGTCCACCAGATTTCGAGATTCAATTCGTTGTAAGATTTTGATGATTTTTCTTTTCTTTTCTTTTTCTTTTTGATGTTTGAGATTATGTTGACAAATTTCTTGAAAAAAATAAAACCGAAGAGAGAGTATATGGGAATTCAAGCATAATTCAGAGACATAAAGATTTTGTTTCGGGATAAATGATTAGCATAAGTCGAATATGATTAAAAGGTTATATCATGATACATTTTACAATCAACTTTATGGTTGTTTTCATGTATTTTTTAATCAACATATACTACTACATTCTTGGTCGAACGTAATATATGTACCAACGGAGACCACAATAGGAATGAATATGTACTTATCTAGGACTTTTAATTATTTCTTTGTTGGGAATTATTGATTTGCTCTTTTATAAGGGTTATTTCGTTCTCAATTTTGTTAATGAGTTTCTGCAAAACTTTATATAGAATTATATTACTCATTGAGTTTTTTTGTTTGTTAGTTTCCCATGTCATATTGTCTTTTAAATATCAAGCCTTTTCACACCTGTCTATTTATGTATGTTGAGGAAATATGGTTTATTTTTAAAACTTAATTCAAAACGAAGTGCTATCATATGCAATGTTAAGTATGTAATAATCTGTTATCTTCCTTAAAAAAAACGACCTAATATTATACAATTTTTTTTTTCTTGAAGAATATATATATATACCAATCTTTGGGTGATAAGCGCAGAAACAATGTTACATTATTTGTTTTCCTATTTGCATGTATTTCGTGAAATACTTTTTATTCTTATAATGTAGATGTATTTTTGGTATTTAATGAGACGGTATTATATTGTTTTTTACTATTGACATGTATTTCATGAAATGCACCACATCATAAACGGTCTTATAATATTCATTTTCACGATTGAGAGTATTGTAAATTCATTAAAGAGTAGTATCTTGATGAATTAAAAATATCATGTGAAGATAATTAAGGGTCTAAGTTATCACTATTTCGTTATCATTACTACTTACTAAGCTAAACTAACTTATGGTTGCCAACACCCATTTGTTCGTTTGATTTCTCTATTTCGGTATTCAGTAACAATGATTAAGCTTTAAACTAATAAGGGATAATAAATATAGATGAAGGTAAATATTAATTATTTGGATACATTAACTATCATGAGAGGTTGAGCCGGGGCCGTAAGGCCCAGGTGATACCTAGTATATATATATATATAGGTGGTTATTAGGTTAGTTTTAAATTAAATTAGGTTAAGGGTAGGTTATTCATTTCCACATTTTAGGACACCCCTTATAACTATAGGGAAGGTGGCCTAATAAGACCATGGTCCCCTCAAAAAAACCATGGTCCCAAAAAATGGTTCTTAGTTAAATGGTTCAGCAAATAGGTATTGTTCCTGAAGGACATGTTTCCTTTTGAAGCCCACCAAATATAGACGATGATGAAATGGTTTTATTGGTCGCTTCTCTTTGAATTGAGTCGGGACACATCTATAAATATGTAAATATCAAATCTTATAAACAACATTGGGAAAATATTTTAGTGTCTCGTGAAATAGTGTAAAACGTGCCTGACCAGCACATCACAGCCCACGAAATCACGTGGTTAGCGTGCTATGTGTCGTGCCATGATGTGCCGGAGATTATGACTTTCCGTGTTGTGCCGTGCTAGAAGGTGTGCTTTGCTGGGCTGTGCCGCGCTGTGCTGTGGCAGGCACATTTATTTTATATTTTCCAATATAAATGTTTTCCAAATATTTAGGTATTATATGAGTTATTATGAAAATAAGTTAACAGAACGGTAGTAAAATGTCAATAATTGGCTAGAATAAAGTTTTTTTTTAGTGAAATAGACACAAAATATGATGTATTGTGCCATATTTTGTACTAGTATTTTTTACATATTATGACGTGCTTTCTTAACGTGTTGTGTTGTACCGTGCCACGCGCTAATCCGTGCCGCGTGCTGTGCTGGGCTACTGTGCCAATTTGTCCAACCCAACACGTCCCATTTAACTAACGTGTTGTGCCGTGCTGGGCTAAGTCACGTGATGGGCTAGACTGTGCTCAAATTTTAGCGTCTATATGTCAAGCTGTGCTCAAGTCAAAAAAAGATATCAATCTCATAATCACTTTCATATCTTCAAATCATCATACGTAACGGACTGCGATTGGGTGTTGATAAAGGGATTACGTGCCATGCCCATCATCTTTCCTTTTCAAAATAACATGAACCCACTAATCATGTCTTAACGCTAATTAGGGTGATTATAACCAAATAATATTCTTAACTCACTAATTGGATGCTTATTCTTTCTTCCGTGCGAATCTCTCATTTAACATATTGATCAATTGAAGCTCGCACATTGGGCATACTGGGAGAGAATAACTGAAGCCAATAAAAGATAAACACGAAACCCATTCGTCATTATGGGGCTGCTTAGTGACAATAATAAATTATTCCAAGCAAGAATCTGTAAATACCTACACAGCCTTATGTAAACCGTATTAGGTGCTCCCTCCATGGATTTATACATCAAAACTCATCAAGCATTAGCTTTTCTTTCCCTGTCAGATTCTTCAATAACCTTAATAAGTCCATGCTCGCTAGGAAAAGTATAGGGTAGTTACTAGTACCCGGAGGAAGCCGAGGGCCACTTATGGTATGAAGGAGGCTCCGTTCCTGGAGGTATGTATGAATTTACGGAAGGTGCGTGACAGAAGAGAGTTAGCACACATGGTTTATTTTCTTGCAAATTCGACATGCTTGAAGCTCTGTGTGCTTGCTCTCTATCTGTCACGGCCAGACTTCAATTTGAAACTAGCTTTTAGTTGTTAAATCTATGAGTTTTGATACAACCACCGTTCCGATTTTTTAACATGAACGTGTCTCTTTATGCTTGAATTAAAGAATTACGATCGCATTCCAAATAATGTAAAAGGCTTCGGCAATATATTCACTTCCAGATGAGTTTGGCTTCTCTGACCCAAAAAATAGTGGTTGGTTTAGCTAAATGCATTAATATTCAGAAGTATGGTTCAGAAAATAAAGTAAAAGAAAAAAAAAACATTCTGAAGCAAATTTCTATAGTAGTTTTTTAGCATAAGTTTTCTCCATCGTCTCAATTTTCCATAGTAATGAAATAAGAATAGAAAAATGCGAGTTATTTTGATTGCTTCGAGAAATCATCAATAGCTGCTTATTATTCTTGTTTGCGTCATGTCCTTGTTCTCCTCCTCCCACATTTGTTCGATCTGCCTGTGGGTCAAGTGGTGTGCCCTTTCTCTAGTTTTCTTATGACTCATAATCCAAGACTCTATCAATTAGCACTGCCTGCTGATAAAAACATTGAAATATTCAGTTGTGCCAGCAAACAAACGCACACCAGCGTAAATCGACACAATCATGATTACGAATTTATAAAAAGTTCACCGGTCCTTGAAATCCAAGGTTTTCAACGCGCGACGTGGGGCTCACATGAAGAGGGAGGTTGTTGTATCCTTACAACAATTAACAAACAAATGGGATAGAAAATGGTGAAAATCACCTCTTGAATCCAATGATCCAATCCAATCTCTGTGCCAGAGGCGCAGCCGATATTTTCATTAACAACAAAACTCAGATGATAAAATAGAAGACTCTTCTTAAAGCTTAAATGACGAATGATTGAGCCCTAATCTAGCTCAATATGTGACTGACACGTGCTAACTAATCAACGGTCGAACAACTAACCAATTATTAACTCAGCTGACTTACTAAGGCACTCTGCTAACTAGGATAAAGGAAGACCACAAAGTGACTCTCTAAAGAAGGGATACAACATTGCCTACCCATGAAAAATGTCCTTGTCCTCAAGGACAAACCTAGGATAGTGTGACTTAATATTTGTGACATCTTCCCAAGTAGCATCATCCGGTGACGAATTAGTCCACCGGATTAGGACTTGGTGCACTAGTTTCTCTCCTCTGAGGATATACTTGGCCTTCAACACCTTTTCTGGCAGCATTATGATCTCACCATGCGAATCGACAACATGCAGAGTAGGAGAAGGAGTGTGTTGCATACCAATATGTTTCTTCAGCTGAGAGACATGGAACACTGGGTGTATCCTTGAGTCAGATGGCAGATGAAGTTTGTAGGCCACTGCACCAATCTTTGCAGAACTGTGAAGGGTCCATAGTATTTAGCTGATAGTTTGAAGTTCTTTCCCAAGGACAGAGATGCTTGCCTGTAAGGTTGAAGCTTTAGATATATACCAGATCCCCTTCTGTAAATGACCTTTCCACTCTCGTTGAATCAACATAAAGATTCATTCTATCTTGGGCTTGCTGTAGAGATTCTTTGATAATGTCCAACATAAAGTCTCTTGTTTTCAAGTAAGTCTCGACAACATCAACCGAAGTAGTAGCATTAGATGGAAAAGCTAAGTGTGGAGGTAAATAACCATACAATACATGGAATGGAGACATATTTATGCCCCTATGAAAGCTAGTGTTGTACCACCATTCAGCCAGTGATAACCAATTGCTCCAACTGCTTGGTTTGTGCCCTGTAGTACATCACAAATAGTTTTCCAAACATGCATTAACCCTCTCTGTTTGGCCATAAGTTTGAGGGTGGTATGCAGTGCTTAAGTTCAAACTGGTACTCGGTGCTTTGAATAAATCATGCCAAAAAGTACTTGTAAATATCTTGTCTCTGTCAGACACTATAGAAGCAGGAAGGCCATGGAATTTGAATACCTGATTGAGAAAAATTTATGCCACATATGAAGTTGTAAATGGATGTTGCAGAGCAATGATGTGAGCATATTTAGTTAGCCTGTCCACAATGACTAGAATAACACTCTTCTTGTGGCTGATGGGAAAAGCTTCAATGAAAGCCATTGTAATGTGTTGCCATGCACGATCAGGGATAGGAAGTGGTTGCAGCAGACCAGCAGCATTTGTGTGATCACCTTAATTTGTTTCTTTGGCAAGTGTCACATTCAGACACAAATAACAAAACATGTTTCATGCCCTCCCAATAGAAATGGCTTTTTGCACTTGCATAAGTAGCTTGAATGCCAGAATGGCCTCCAACAGTAGAAGTATGCAAGGAATGCAAGAGTGTTTGTCTTATAGTACTTCCAGTACCAATATAAAGCTTTGTTTTGTATCTTAAGATTCCCTCCTTGCAGGTGAAATGATCAAGACATTAAGGACTCAACAGAAGCTTAGAAATAATAAGTTGGGCTCTATCATCATTAGTATAACTAGAAATTACCTCTTGAGCCCAAGCTGGCATGGAAGCAGCTAAGAAGTTGCAGTTAGCTGTAGTAGATGGCCTTCTAGAAATTGCATCAACCACAATGTTTTCAGCACCCTTCTTGTATTTTATATCATAATCAAATCACAGAAGATTTATCAACCACTTTTGCTGTAGTGTTGTAGTAATTCTTTGCTCTAAGAAGTATTTAATGCTTTGGTGGTCAGTTTGAATGGTGAATTTATCCCCCTGCAAGTAATGCCTCCATCTTTGTACTGCCATGACAATGGCCAGAAACTCTTTCTCACAAGTAGATAAAGCTCTAGCTCTTGGGCCTAATGGCTTCCTAAAGTAAGCTATGGGCTTTCCTTTTTGAAGTAAGATAGCTCCAATACACAAATCACTTGCATCACTTTCAACTACAAATGGTTTAATGAAATCTGGCAAAGCTAAGTTGGGTGTGCTTGACATGGCCAGTTTAAGCTGATCAAAAGCTGTTGTGGCAGCTGAACTCCACAGAAATGAGTTTTTCTTTAGAAGATCTATTAGTGGCTTACTAATTGCTCCATAATTTTTGACAAACTTACCATAGTAGCCTGTAAGGCCTAGAAAGCCTCTCAATTCTTTGATAGTGGATGGTTGTGGCCAAGACTGCATGCAAGCTATCTTATATGGATCAGCACAAACACCTGCAGCTGAGATGATTTGGCCTAAATATTCCAGTGAGGATTGGCCAAAGCAACATTTGGATATCTTAGCATAAAGTTGATGTTGTCTGAGTAAGGAGAAGGTAAATTTGAGGTGCTCCAAATGTTCAGACATGGTTTTGTTATAGATTAAAATATCATCAAAGAAGACCAGAATAAACTTTCTCAAAGCTGGTTGAAATACTTCCTTCATTAAAGCTTGAAATATAGTTGGAGCATTAGTGAGGCCAAAGGGCATCACTTTTAACTCATAATGGCCTTGATGGATTCTGAAAGCTGTCTTGAAAATTTCTGAAACATGGACTCTGATCTGATAATATCCAGTTCTCAAATCAATTCTTGTAAATATAATAGCTCCATTTAACTCATCTAATAGTTCCTCAATAATTGGTATTGGAAATTTGTCATAAACTGTAATGCTGTTTAACTTTCTATAATCAACACATAATCTCCATGTGTTGTCTTTCTTTTTGACTAAGATTATTGGAGAGGAAAAAGGACTATGGCTAGGTTGGATGATGCCAGTGTCTAGCATTTCCTTGACAAGTTTCTCAACTACTCCCTTCTGAATATAGGGGCATTTGTAGGCTCTTTGACTCACAGGTGTGGAGTTGGGTTGTAATGGAATTGTGTGATCTAAACTTCTCCGAGGACGTAGCTTAGTTGGCTCAGAAAAAATGTCAATAAATTCTTGAAGTAAGGGAAGTATTTCAGGAGGTGTTGTGGGTTGTGTTGGAGGTGTAGAAATGGAAAATATATGACCCACTAAACCATGAGAATTCTTAGCAAAAAACTTCTTGACTGCTTCACCACTCATCATTAACAAGGAAGGTTTAGGAGATGTACCTTGTAATGTATTCTTCTTAGCTTTGTACTTAAAAGTAATAGACAATTTGATAAGTTAAAAGTGACATCACCTAAGGTTCTCAGCCAATCTGCACCAAGTACAATGTCACAACCCCCTAATGGCAAGACCCTAAGGCTGTCCATAAATTGGTGACCCTGCATGGTCCATGTAATCTGTGGACAAATACTAGTACTTACTGTCTTCTTATCATTTGCAACAGGAATTCTAATTGTATCACCAGTAGCAGCCCCTGTAAGAGCATGCAATGAAATTTCAACATCAGAGTGAACTGGAGATTCAGTAGTCTCCTCAAAAACTTCTTCCTCTAACTCATTATTTTCCATTTGAAGCATGAAGATCTTCTCGCTTGCCTTTAAAAAAGTGTCTTTTCTTATACACTTCATCACGGTTGTAGCATAAACCTTGATCTCTTCTTTTATTTATCTCTTCAGGTGTAAGTTTCTTGATTGAAGGAGATGTGGGGTTTGATTTGTGGGGAAGAGTAAAGGAGGATCTAGGAGTGAGTGATGCAGACTTTGGAGAAGTCAAGATGGGTTTGGGTGGGAAATTGGTATAAGAAGATTGTTTGTTAGTGTTGAAAGAGGTGTTAAATGACCTTGTAAAAGGTTTAGTAGAAGCTACAACTAGAGTAAGCTTTTGTTCTTGTAATATGGCTAGGGAGAAGGCATCTGCTAGAGTTTTGGGATGAAACACAGATACAGATTTACCTATCTCATCCTTGAGGCCACTAAGAAAACTCATAACAAAGTATTCTCACCAAGAGACAGATTCATCTTCAACATTAGTGTTTTGAGCAACTCAAATTCTTCATAATAGTGATCCACAGATGAAGGTTGCACTAACTTATTAAAAATACCCACAAAGTTTTCTTCAATAGGATTTTCAAATCGAGCACAGAGATTTGTAGCTAAATCCTGCCATGTTATTCTATGTTTGTTGACCTGAAAATTTAAAAACCAAGTTTCAGCCTTTACCTCAAGGTAGATTGCAGCAATATTCACCTTCTTGTGTTCTTAAATATCATTCAACTCAAAGTATCTTTCACTCTTCTGTATCCATTCTCGAGGATTCTCGCCATCGAACCTTGGAAAATCCAGCTTAGGAAGACGATGATGTTGATAGAGATTGTGATGTTGATTTGATAATCGATTATCTCCATTAGGTTATGTATGACAAGTACTAGCCTGCTCTGGCATTGAATCTAAATTCTTCATAAGTAAATCAAATTTAGAAGCCAGATTAGATGAAAAGCTGTTGAAATTTGCTTGTAATCTGGCAATGGCAGCGGTGTTTGCTTCCACTTTATCATTTACATCTTTGATTGTCATTTGAAAAAAAAAATTGATGAAATTTTTGATGAAATTGAATGGATACGAACGGCTCTGATGCCAATTGTTGTATCCTTAGAACAATTAACAAACAGATGGGATAGAAAATGGTCAAAATCAACTCTTGAATCCTATGATTCAAGCCAATCTTTGTGCCAGAGGCGCAGCCAATATTTTCATTAACAACAAAACTCAGATAATGAAATAGAAGACTCTTCTTACAGCTGAAATGAAGAATGATTGATCCCTAATCTAGCTCAATCCGTGACTGACACGTGCTAACTAATCAACTGTCGAACAACTAACCACTTATTAACTCAGCTAACTTACTAAGGCACTCTGCTAACTAGGATAAGGGCAGACCACAGAGTGACTCTCTAAATAAGGGATACAACAGAGGTTTGATATTGATTACAAGTGTTTTTACCCTGTAATGATATCACCGGAAAAAAAATTGAAACCAGATTTTCTGTATGATATCACCGGATAAGTATGGTGGCTTTTGGTAAATTTTTATATACTATCTAAATGGTAAATTTTTATATACTATCCAAATTAAGATCATCACTCCGAGTGTTCCCAATAAATTCAACGAATAAAAATATGTAAACCCGGTATAAGTATACCAAATAAATACTCAGTCATCCAAACCCACATCTCGACAATCCAACAGTCAAATATAACAGACAATGAGGGACATTGGTCGTGTGTGTGACAACACCCCATCAATTCTTCAACTCACGATTTCCCCATCACCATACACTTCGTATTTCATCCGACAAACACGAATGACATCTTCCGAGCCAATGAGAAGGCGCGGTTGCCCTCACCAGTTAATGAGAGGGAGGGTAAGTTCTAACAATCCTAGTTATATCTATCAAAGGAGGGTTGTTATTGAGCATTTAGGTTGTTGACTGTACATTATTCTCCCAGATCACTTTAGATGAACAAAATGATGAAATTTAGACAACAATGGAAATGATTATCTCAAAAAAGTAAAAGAATAGAACTGATTTTGACTGCCATTTTAAGGAAAACAAACTTATAACTATAACAAATATTATTCTGTTTTCATAATAAAAATGTTATCATGGTCTCATTGTACTAGGAACATATACCACCAGGTCCCCATACACCATAGTTATATCAAACTCTCCTGCGGGACTAGCCAACATAATATCGTAGCATTCCTGTCTCCCGCTGCGTTGGCTTTGCATTGATTGTCGGTCTAGGTTAACCGTATGTCCTGTCTCGTTTACATACTTCATTTTATACATGAAAGCTGTTCTACTATAGTCGCTAAGTTGAGGTAAGTATCCATTTCCCATCGGCGGAGTTGATGGTTTCGATCTTGCACTTGCAAATCCTCCATATCGTACAGTCGATGCACTATCTGTTAGATGTGTAAAGAGTTCCTTTGGCCAATATCCTACTGGTTCGCTTATTTCAGCATTCATTCCAATGCTTAGCCACCAGTCTTTACTTACCGGGGCCTGTCATGTATATGGATGGTTACAAATAATTTAGTTAACTTTCTCAGTAATATAGTATTTAGCTTTTGCGGATCTTAATTTGGTGCGTATGAAGAAAAACAACCCGCTTACAAATAAATAAAATATCAGAATTACTACTCACCCGGCGTACAATAAAATAATAATCCTTTCCTGGTTGCCCATATATTGATGCCTGAAACTGTATACCAAACATTATAGCACGATTAACTTGAACGAAACCGGGGCACATCATGTTATAACAACCTGTTGTTTGGTGTCCATCCGCCTGTAGTTAACATTGGTCATAAAAAAGTTATATAATAACCTGTTCGGTTGTTTTCCATACATACTCAATATAAATAAAAGACGTATATAATATAGAAAATGTTACTTTCATTTTGGTAATGAAGCTCGTTCTCCGGGGAACTTCGTTTATATCATCATGGTGATTTCTTATACTGAAAAAATATATAAATAGAAAAATAACTAAAAATAGAACTTACAGTCCAAGAACTAAATAATCGAGCTTTACTATCACCATATAGCAAAGGATCATGCTTCAAAAAAAAAAAAAAAATGTAAGGACATCTCTGAAAAATTTACGGCATAACCCTGCAAAATAAAGTGAGAGTTTGCTTTTGTTTGGCAAGAAAATATGAATAAGATAATCAAATTTGAAAATATAAAATAAAATACCTACCATTATTCCGAACTCAATGCTATTTATTTGTTCCTGAGGTCCATTGATTATCCAAATTTGTGAAGTACTAAACTCGTCACGAAATACCGAAAGGTCATGTAAAGACATATGAGCTGTGGCTCCGAAATATTTTTTCGCTTGAATGACTTCTTCAGTAAAGACAAACTACAAAACAAAATAAAAATAACATAAATAGATGTTTCAAAAAATTTATGAAATAGAGTATATATATATATATTACTTACATGGTTCGTCGTAGGAGCGTTCGGATAAGTATTGTTTGCATCGACTAGTCTAGTTTTCTTTATAAATTTTTTAGCATTCACCAAGTCCTCTTTGGTTGTTCTGCGAATAGGAACTGTTCCTAAAGGACATATTTCCTTTTGAAGCCCACCAAATATAGATGATGATGAAATGGTTTTATTGGTCGCCTCTCTTTGATTTGAATCGGGACTCATCTGTAAATATGTAAATATCAAATTTTATAAACATAGGGAAAATGTTAATAACTAGTATCATATGGATCATTGTACAATGATTTATTGGAAAATGTTTGAGTTTGACCACCAAACTCAAACCGAAATATTGGCAATAAGCATTATTCATATTGTTACTATAAAGTTGATAATTTAAGTTCTTTCCCATGCCCCCTCCGTTCTAGGCATCTTTGATCCTCTAACACGTGAACTCTACTGTAGGTAGACATAAAACTTGGTATCTTAAAAACATGCTTGCAGTGATAAAATTGTCCAAGACTTGCAAAAATATATAGACGACGTAAAATTATTCTCACTTCTTAATGGTTACAGATTATTCAACACAAAATTGGTTAAAAAGATCAAAATCAATAATTCCTAGGTGAAAAAAACATTTAGATTTTGATACTCTTTAAATGGACAAAAATATAAAAATAACCAGGATGTAACCAGGTTTCATTTCGCCCATTTTCAAATTCTTTTTCTTATTTTTAATTTACATCAGGATGCATCCAGTTTCATCCTCGCTATTTTTTAAATTTAAGCCAGGATGAATCCAGTTTCATCCTTGCAATTTTTTTTTATGTCCATTTCACCCGTAATAATTTTTACTTGTCCATTTGAACCATGTTTTAATTTTATTTTTAGACAAATGACCCATTTTCCGATTATTCAAACAAATAGATTTGAATCACCATTATTTTGATCCTTGGGTTACCATTAATATCTCTTGAAGCCTGGAATGATGTTGTCAAGAGATTTCGCGGGTTTGACCCTCACCTATTCGTGGAAGAGACTTCAACTATCCAATGGATCTAGGGTAATCTTTGTACTACTAAAACGTAATTATAAAACATTAAGATGACAATACATATTAGACTGATCTGGAACATGATTTCTGCAGCAATTGTCTGGATTATATGGGGAGAAAGAAACGCGCTCACTTTTGAGGAGAAGCATGTTTTTAATACGGATCTGGATCTAATCATTGAAGCCAAATCTCTAGTTACTGCCAGGGCTACAGTTTTTGGTCATCACAATGTTACAGTTGGTGATTATTGGGATGCAAACTTTTACTAATTGTTTTTAGGTTTTTTTTTTTATTTTCTTTGCTACACCTTGTAGCTTGTCTGTACACTCCTATTTTTTAATAAAATCTCTCACCTTCTATCAAAAAAAAAAAAAAAAAGACAATACATATTAGATAAATTGGAACTCCAACCATAAGCTGAGATTCATAAAAACTCTATATGTCTCAAAAGTGACTGGAATCTTAAATGTTTGATAGACATTGATTTCATCCATTTCATTTAAAAAAAAACACCAATTGATATTTAATTCCGCATCCGCATAATCCACTAGTCTACGTTTTGGACACCCTCCGGTAATAAAACGGATGTGGATGTTTGAACGTGGTTTAATGTCGTTAAAGAAACAATTAAAAATAACATTTGTACATGTGATAATATTATTATCTTACCTGGATTTTATGGTTTTTGAGCAGCGGATTATCAAATGCTGGTTGCTTATGGATGTCTATGCAATCTATTATCTCACCAATCTTAGTCTGAAATTGGAACCATACGAAAGAAGAACACATTAGAAAGATATTTTTTGACATGAGTTAATTCAAAGACTCGTTTACAATATAATTTTCCAATCCAAAATTTGAATTTGTAAATACTTGAGTATGAACAAGGGAAACAAATTTCTTACCATGATGGTTTTAACTGGTTTTTTGTTCAAAACTCTTAGTTGTCTTTCAATTTCCGTATCATCTTCTTCTGCCATTGATATGCTTTGTTCTCCTTGCAAACAGTATGTTTTTGAAATAAGAGTAAAAGAAACTAGGATAAAGTACACAATAAAGCTAATTTGTAAAAACTTCATTGTGTTATTAAGTCTAGTGTATGAGTTAAAAACATTTTCTATGCTCAACTTATATAGTTTTTTTTTTTTTTTTTGTGGTATTTCTTGTGTAATCTCTTAATTAATGGTATAAGATTTCTTTACATTCATTATTTTCAATTAAATGTGAATTAATACGTTCTATTTTGAAATAGAGTATTTATTATATTAATTATCAGACTCATATGGTCTTTTGATAAGTGTAATTGGATCAGACAGAAAACGCAAAAATTTGCATATGTTAGGTGGCATTGATGTTAAGCTATGGTTCCACCATTTGAATCCACGACCCTCATTATTACTTCCTTCCATCTTAATTACAAGTTCAAAATTGTTAGTAATTTCTTAATTTAATGGTGTATAGATTTCTACATTTATGAGTATGCATTCCATATGAATTAATACACTCTATTTTGGAATAATAGTCATATATTTTAATAATCAGTCTCATATTATCTTTTGATAAGTGAGATGGGATCGAACGGAGAACGCAAGAAGTTGCATATGTTATGTGACATTGGATGGTAGGCTTTGTATCCACGACCATCTGATTCCACCGGGGCGGAGCCACATTGAGAGGTGGGTGGGCAATTGCACCTCCTCAAATGTAAGCTTCCAAGCCCAATTTAAGCAATTTTCCCCTCATTTTAGTCATTTTAACCCTTTTGCACCCCTAAAATGTGCCCTGATTGATAACTTGCCCACCCATTTCTAGAATTCTGGCTCCGCCCTTCCACGACCCTTATTATCACTCCTTCCATCTTAATTGCCAGTAGTATGAGGATGAGGCTCTGTGAATCGGGCGATTGACTCACCATCGTTAAAAATCTCATGAACACCTTCACTTCAATCGATCTGATTTCAAAGCTCGTTTAATCAAAGCTCAGTCATCACCACTGGTGACTTCTTCTAAGAGTGTTTGTCTACTACTTACAAATCTCTTTCTCTCCTAAATGTGTTATTTTTGTTTTGCTTTTGTTTAGTTAATTTTATTTTTCCAACTTCAAGTTCTTCATGCCTGATAGACTTTAACGTTGTTTTAGCTACTCTCCTCTTTCTGAGTTTTCTCTCTTCCCCAAGGTCCGTTAATTTTCAACGATATCTCTCTTTAAAATTACATTTTTGAATCCCTGGATCGCCTCTTCTCCACCATTGTTTTTGTTTGTGCTCCGATTTTGAAACCAGTCTTTCATAATTTATTTCGCTCTCAATACCGATCACAAGACAGCCTACTTCTTTCTACATTTGTTTTTAGTGCGACTGACATAAAGATCCACTAAGTCAAGGTCCATACTTGGCTTGTTTGAACTCCCAGCTCTTTCCTTGTACTAGAAAGTTTGGTCATTGCAGCTTATTAACTCTCCTCTGAGCTTTATTTCTGCTAGTACATCTTCCACAGTGACTCTCCCTCTTTTCTGCTGATTTTCCCACCCCCATGTCCCCTCGCCACTTCCAGTTCAGTTATGTTTTCACTATTGCAGCTATATTCAATACCAACTTTCAGTCATCTTCCCTGTTGTCTATGCTTCTTCAATGCGTTGAGGTAGATAGGGACCAACAAGTCAATGAGTTCAACTACATCTCGAACTCCATTGCACTATTCGGTGTCAGATTGCTCGCTAACAGTGAAGAATTTACAGAGAATTATACTATTTTTTCTCACTGTTGTATGCTTACCGTGTTTAGTTGGAAGATTTCTCGAGTCTTGGTTGAGAAAAAGACAGTTCAGTTTGAAATTCATGGTTTGGTACACAAGAACAATAGAAACATGTCTGAAATCCTTTATGAATAAGTTGTGCAACTCAAGTCCTTTTCAATCTAAAATGGAAAAACCCCACCCTACTGTCGATCAAGTTATGGCAGACAAAATGCAGTCAAAACTTCAATCCCCTCTGGTTATCAACTCAGATGATCGGAAAAAGAGCAAAGAAAACAACAACCTTATGATCATAGGAAAGATTTACTCCAAATTTTTTTTAGAGCTGAAACGATTAAAAAAGAACTCAAAATTTATTGGCAGCTAAACTATGAACCCGATACACTCTTAATCGGGAGACCAACAAAAGAAAATCGAGTGATTTTGAGCTTCAAATCGCAGAATGATGCTAGAAGAGCAAAGGAATCATCACCGGCAAAATTTCGTAAATTTCTGCTTCTTCTCAAACTGTACGAGCCAAACATCGAACCTTCCTTGGTTGATATGTCTTATGAAGCATGGTGGGTATGCATTCTCAACCTACCTCAGGATAAATGGTACGACAAAATTTTATACTTGATTGCCGAGAGGTTGAAAGGTGCGGTCATTGACATTCAAGACCCGAAAGATACAATCTTTACTCAAAAAAATCCAAGAGTTAAAATAGTGTTCAAAGTGTAAACCAACCTTTTATATCAGATCTTCCGTTAGACTTCCAAGAAGATGGAAAGATTACTGTAAAGTTCTTCTATGTTGGGTTAATCCATATTTGTGAAGTTTGCAGGGTTATCAATCATCCTGCCATACCTTGCTACTTGGACGAAACTGAAAGTGCCTCTACTGCATCCATAGACTCATCCTCAGCCTCAGAGTCAAGCAAATGTACTATCTCTTTCACCCCCACCGTCTCTCCTGTCGGATCTCCTGAAAATAACTTCAACCCAAGGAACATCATCGACCAAGAGCCAATATTCACCAACATGGCTCCACTGATGTTTCAAGGATCGTCATCAAATCCAGCTGGAAGTAGAGAAGTGGAAACAGAAATTGTAGTTTACAACAAACAAAACTCGCTCAAGAGATCGGTTAGTCCATCAAGCTCGCACGGCCCGGACCCTAAGCACAACAAAAACTCTTGTGAGATATGGCCTCAACCACCCATCAACAGAAACCCCTATTTCTCCTTCTCATCCCAAACCCAAGCTCTCAAGCAATCTTTCACCACTGATGGCTTCAACTTCTCTAATAATTTTATTATTGAAGATTTCCCCCTACCCACCACTTTCTCTCGTAATGGTCCCTCAAACCCACAAACTTTCACCTTCATTCCAACCCCTCCACCAAAAAAGTTTTTTGACGATCCCATAAAAAACTACAAACCAAAAAAGACTTCATCCCCACCTTCTAAATTCATGAGTACAGGAATCAGCATCCAAAAACCCATTGTTCTGACGGGAAAAGCTATAGAAACTCTGAATAGTCTCATTCTTGAGCCATCAAAAGAGTCTCGAAACTACCCAATGCTTCAATCTTTCATCCCTGTTTTCCCTATTACCGGAAAACTAAAGAAAGATCTTACGGTAGAAACCCCAAAATTCCTCGGGGCAAATCTTTCCCATCTGCTTCTAATATGCCTTTCAGTGACTCGATAATCAAATCAAAACCAATATGAAAATATATGTATGGGCTCAAGATGAAGATAGGGTCGTCCAACTTGGAAGATTTAAATCAAGTGGAAGAGGAGGAGGAAGAGAATTTTATTAATAAAGAAACAGATGAAGAGTGCACAGAACTTGAGCCAAATACTAGTAAAGGAGAAGTAGAAATTCTAGTTACACAAAGAGCAAGATATGTAGTCGTCAAGAACTCCATAGCAGACAAAGGAAAAGCGCAGATGAAAGAGGTGATGAAAAACTGCATTGTTCGAAAGACTGAATGAAGTATAGCTATCAGGATTGATGATTCAAATCAAATGTTGTGGAGGAAAAATACTGAACAAAGCACCCAAAACTCCTCCCCATACCGTCTTCCTCACCAACTAATGATATCTCCAGCCATCCCATTAAAACCCATCCACCCTCGGCCCGTGAATTCCATAGAGTCACCGAAAAGGTGTACAATTACGGAGAAAGAGTGGCTATTGCAAACAAGACATATAAGCTGCAACAAGAAGCCAAAGATCGTGTAAGGACTGAGCAAAGGGAGGCACAAACCGAGACCAGCCTGTAATTTCTCAAACAATAGTTTGTCGCGTACTTTTTTGCATACAATACTACATATTTTCTCTGCTATCATTTTCAAGACTACTCTACTTCATACTCAGCATCTTAGGAAATCTTTACAAAATTTTACCTACATTACTTCAAAGTATCTGCTGGATGTTATTAATTTTGAGTAATACTCGTCTGTGAGGCTGATACTCTCATCTCTGGAAGGAACCCCTATATAACCCTCATATCTCCCCACCACTCTTCCGATCCCCAAAATTATCATGACCTCTTCATATCCTATCCTACAACAACACCATGTCGCTAAATTTCATTGCTTGGAATTGTCAAGGTATCAGAAAACCAACCACTCAAAACCACCTGAAACAACTCATTCAAGAACATGCTCCGGATATTCTCTTCTTTCAAGAAACCAAAAAAATAAAATTTCTTCATAAAATCCCTAGTCCTCAAACTTAAATATCAAAACATGGAAATAGTGGAACCAGGTGTAATAGGAACTGCAGGAGGTTTGTCTTTAGCTTGGTCTGACAAAGTGTCTATAACAATAGTGAATCCTACTGATAGTCAAATAGACGCGTTAGTTACTTGTAAGACGAGTGGAAACTTCTGGATGATTTCTGGAACTTATGGGTGTCCTTATAGATTGAGAAAACACACTTGCAGGGAGTAATTCAAAAAATTAGCTAGTAATATTGAGGTCCCATGGTTAGTTCTAGGTGACCTAAATTTTACTCTAAATAAGGAGGAAAAAAAAGGAGGAAATGAGGTGGACCAAATAGAAAGTCTATTTTTCAACAACTTAATCAATAATGCTGATCTTCTTGACCTAGGCTTTGTGGGCTACAAATTTACTTGGTCAAATGAGAGAGAAAAATAGGAATTTATAGAAGCTAGATTGGATAGAGCCCTGGCCAACCCGAGATGGTTAAATATCTTCCCAAGAGCTTTAGTTTATCACTTGACCCCGCTAGGATCCGACCATAGCCCAATTCTGCTAAGAACCTCGCCCTGCTGAAAAGATGGAGCAAAACCTTTCAATTTTTTGGCATTTACCTTGAAGAACCCTCATGCTTCCAAGTCATTGAAGAAGCATGGGATCTCAAACCTAGAGGCTCTACAGCCTTTCAGGTAATGTCAAAACTCATAAATGTGAAGTCTAACATCAAAATCTGAATAGAGAATTCTTTGGAAACATCAAAAAACTCAACCAAAATTTCAATCATGCCAAAAACAACCTCCACCTAAAAGACAACAATCCTAGAGTGGTGAACATACAAAAAGATCTGGAAAAGTGGTACAATTATGAAGAAGGGTTCTGGAAAACCAAAGCTACATAAAATAATTTGCATCTAGGAGACAAAAATACAGGGTATTTTCACTCCACAGCCACTTATAAGGCAAGAAAGCTTAGAATAGGAACTATCCAAAAGAATGATGGATCTTGGAGCACTGATAGACAGGAATTAGAAGATACTTTCCAACAACATTTTGCCTCCATGGCCACTTCTTCTAAACCCAATATAAGTGACCAAATCCTCCACCTCATCCCTAAATACTTTTGGATAATGAAAAATTGTTGGCCATCCCCTCTGAATTATAAATTAAACTCATTGTTTTTTATATGCATCCTAATAAATCTCCGGGCCCTGATGGCTTTCCAGCTATTTTCTTCCAGAAAAACTGGTTTCTCCTGAAAGACGGAGTCATAAAAATGGTGCAAGATTTTTTCTCCACAAAATTCATCTTGAAAGAATTCAACTCCACTTTCATCACTCTAATTCCAAAAATTGAATCCCCCATCCCCAAAGGACTTTTGACCCATATCTCTTTGCAACACCATCTACAAAATCATCTCTAAACTTCTAGCAGGTCGGATGAAACCTTTCCTAGACAAGCTAATCTCCCCATATCAATCTGCTTTTGTCCATGGTAGACAAATAACAAATAATATAATTATAGCCCATGAGATTATCCATACTATGAGATCAGACAGGAAAAAACAAAAGAAAACAGGGTATATGGGCCTAAAAATTGATATGTCTAAAGCTTTTGATAGGTGAAATGGACTTTTCTTACCAAAATAATGGAACAAATGGGATCCTGTAAAGATTGGAGAGACCTCACATATCAGTGTATAGGAACAACCACTAGTGTTGTTCTAATTAACGGGTCCCCGACAGGGTTGTTTAAACCATCTATGGTCCTCAGACAAGGAGACCCACTATATCCTTACCTCTTCAATATTTGTATGGAAGCCCTCTCAAGAGTTCTCAAGAAGAGGAAAACAAAACTCATTAGTGGAGTAACATTTGTAAATCCTCTCCTCATCTCTCATCTCCTTTTTGCTGATGACTGCCTTCTCTTTGCGAAAGTTGGAACGAAAGAGTGCAAAAACCTTGTCCATATTATTGAGATCTTCAGTACCGGCTCTTGAAAACTTATAAACTATGACAACACTACACCAAATTCCTGGAATCGTAACAGCAATTTGTAATGGCTTATGGGCCGTTATGAAGCTCGTTACAAAAAATTCGTAACAGGCAGGAGCCGTTACTAATTTTTTTGAAACCGTGTAATGTGGTTAAGCCGCTATTTAATTTTTTTTATAGGCGTGCTACCACACGTTTGGTCACACCTGGGTGGTCACGCCTGGAGTTTGTGCGTGTGCCATTCACACGCATACTATTGTGTTTCCACCCAAAATGAGTAACACTAGAGGATATTTCCTCCCACAGGTAAGGGTTATCTCCTACCTTAGTGAATCGAGATGTTTCATTTTCATGTTTTTTTCTCTTTCTCTTTTCCGCTCCTCGCCCTCCCTTTTCTTCTCTTTTTTTGTTCAATCGATTAGCTGAGAAACCATCACAAAACCCTCTTGTTTTCTCCATCATCTTCAATAATCTTTAATCATCGATCTATGCAAGTGTTCATCGTCATAGGCTTTTCGATTTTTAGGGTTCCATCATTTTCAATCATCGTTTTTTTAGGGTTTCATATATTTTTTCTAATATGGTTTGTAATCTGTGAATCTGTTAATCTAATACGATTAGTTTCATCTGTGGATCGATTTTAGTCATTCTTCTTCAATTAGATCTAATTTGATTTGTTTTTTCTGATTTCATTTTAGGTTTTGAAGCATCAAGAACTTTAAAGAATTTCTGCTAACTTAGAAGGTATAAGTTCTAAAATATGAACTGATTTATGTTAATTTCTATGTTAGGGATTAAAAAGTGAACTGATTTTAGGGTTTTTTTGTTGGGTATGTGTTTTATGATTTTAGGATTTGATTTTATTTTAGAAACATTAAATGTGCATTATCCATAATATTGATTTGATATTAGATAGCTTTCAATTTGTGATCTCATATAGAATTAACATATGTTCTTGATGGGTTTGAAGGCATAAATTCGATTCTAACAAGGAATTGTGGATTGAGTTTGTTGCAGTGGTGGAATTAGAAGGCTACAGGAAGAAGAAGAAAATGGAAGAGATGGTCAAGAACAAGAAGCTGCCGATGAGTGTGTATAATGAAGGTCAGTTCTTGGTTGCAGAGAAAGCTTAGAGGTAACTATTACTTATGCTGCCTTACTCTTTATGATTGATTGTTGAGTATCTGCTGCTTAGTTTGAGTAATGACTTGGTATCTTAATGGGATACATGACGAAGCCAATGATTTCATATACAAGAGAATTCATGTTATCTCTAAGTGAATTGGAGGTTTGCAAAAAGTTTCCTCGTATTAGACTGTGCTATCCTACGGCATTACTACCGTTGCTCTTTGTTTTATTACTTTCTGTGCTCTTTGTTTTATTGCTTCAGTGAACCTTGTCGTAATGTCGGTACATACATATATAGAAGTGTAGAAGTATACAAATACCTTATAAGGACGTGTCTCACTGGTCTTACTCGTTCATAAGTACCATTGCCTCGACCTTTGGAGCTACTTTCTGTTGCTCTTTGTTTTATTGCTTAAGTGAAACTTGTCGTAATATCGGTCCATACATATATAGAAGCAGGTAGGAAGTATACAAGGACCTTGTAAGGACGTGGTGGGTGATATGGCTCATTGGTCTTACTTTTGATATGTACCATTGCTCGACCTTGGAGTCAAGCCCCAGCTTAGAACCCAGATGGTCTTGGAAATGCACCACTACTCGTGTCCTTATATTGGTCTAGAAATAACTATTTGATGATATTATAATTGCATGTCAGGTATACTGTGGACTTGCATATATATCATGTAAAGGCCTAATACTGTATTAATTTTCTATGTTCAATTTATGCATCATTGTCCATTTTAATGTCCTTAGTATGCCTTTGCTCATCTACCTGGTAGTTACATAAAATTAATTTGGTAATATCCAAATGACTGAATCAACTTATACATACTCTTATAAGGAAAAAGCAATGAGGCTTAATATCTCTATTTTTCTACTTATCATATTCCTTCATTTTCAAGGTTATCAATATATGTTTGTTTCCACTTTGATTTTGGACTTCCAAACGTGAGATGGTTTGGTGTTGAAGGGACTATAATGTTCTTGTGATGGATTTAATTGGACCTAATCTTGAAAGTCTATTCAAGTTCTGGCAAAGAGGGAAAATCTTTTTTAAAGTCCTGCTTTGATGCTTGGCAACCACGGATGGTGGGTATTGAAACTTCACTCATTGTCTATTCTTATTCTTAATACCTCCTTTTTTTCATTTTTTTCTTGTATGTGTGGCAGGTCAATCGTGTTGAATTCGTGATCGCCAAATCTTTTTCTACATCGAGATATTAAGCCGATAATCTCCTCATGGGGCTTGGAAGGCGTGCAAATCAAAGTTTGTGTCTTTACTTTGTAATACTTTTGTCCATTCTCCAACAAATGCTCAGGATAAGTTTTTTTGATGCATTGCATGCCTTTGCTTTCCATGTAGGTGTACGTTGTTGGCTTTGGTTTGGCTAAGATGTACATAGATATTACAACACATTCCACATAGGTAAAGGATAGAAAAGTTTAATATTCTTGGCATTTGTACAGTTCTAATGACATCAAATATATTTAATATTTGTTTTTTAGATTTAGAGCATTGTTTTTTGTACATTAACTTGAATATATATGAAGGAAACATGTTAGGAGGCTTCTTAATCATGCCTAAGGTTACGTAAGTTTAACCATTAGCCGAAAACTTGTTCTCGCTTTTCTATCCGAATTGTTTATTTTATTGATTCTTCATCATATGGTATGCAAGCATTAATACTCACCTCGGCAAAGGTGTACAAAGAAGAGTGTACTCATCGGTGAATACATGCAGGGTTGTGGATGCAAGCAAGATTATGGATGCAATGGAAGTTGCCGAAAACAAGCTCTTTCTTCTTCATCCAAAACCGCAACCAAACTGGATAGCCATAGGTGAGGATCCTCAAAAGAATCTAAACCAAGAATTGAGTGATTTTACGGTGTGATGTTTGCAGTCTTACTTGTATGTGTATTTTCTTTTCGTAGTGTGATTGGTTTTCCTCTGACATCATGCATGTCTTTGCTTACCCGCAGCTTTTATATGTATCTTTTAGAGATTTGATAGTTCCCGAAGTAATGTTTTTGCATTGTCTAACACTTAACCGTAGGATGGATGGGGCAGAGACTATCCAATCTCCACTTCTTGGTTTTCTCGATCGTAGGTCCTGCTTTTGATTTTGCAATGAAGAAAGAAAGAATGTAGGTTACAATGCTAATACGTCTCCACAATGCAGGAAACAAAGATAAGATCCTGTTATCTTTTTAAGTTTGTAAATAGTACTGCTTATAGTGGTTTATGTTAGAAAAAACTTAAGAACTTGATACTTAGCAACAAAAAAAAAAAAAAATTGTACTTAGAAGAATTTATTTCCTCTTTCTGATAAGAATTGGTTGAATGTTATATGAATTGAATGGATGTTATATAAATTGAATGAATGATGAAACTATTGTTGAGTGTGAATGATGAATGGATAGAGTTGAGTGTGGAAGATGGATGGATAGGTGTAGGAATTTCGGCTTATTTCCGGCAGAAAATGAACTTCCAGTAATATTGACATGGTCAAAATTGGTCGACATTGACCAATTTTGACCAGGTCAATGTTGACTGGCAGTAATTTTTTTGATGTTACGAAAAAATTCGTAACGGCTATGAGCTGTTTCAAATTGCCACGTAGTAACGGCTCTGGCATGTTACGACCTCGTTGTTACAAAAAAATTCGTAACGGCCCTGAGCTGTTACCACGTGGCAAATTAGTAACGGCTCACAGCGACATTAGAGCCGATAAGTCTGCAATTTGTAACGCCACAAAGCCGTTATAAAAAAATGTAACACCCACTTTTGAAACATGCGGCGCCGTTACAACCGCTTTTAGTAACGGCTCGGCCTAATTACTAATCCGAAAATTTGTTGTAGTGCAAATCTGGAGCTTTTTTTAGTAACTCTGTTTCCAATGGGGAAATAAGAGAAGTCCTAGCAATTCTAAAAGTGAGAAGAATTAAGTTGGATGATAAATATCTTGGGGTCCCACTTTTCACCCATCAATCAAAAATTAAATGCTTCTTCTCGATCCTGGAAAAACTGAAGGCTCGTCTTAAAGGCTGGAGTAGAAAACTCCTCTCTCCAATCGGCAGTAAGAATTTGCATAAAACATGTGGCGATACTATGGCAACCTATCAAATGACATGCTTTGTAATACCCAAAGAGATAACCAAGAAAACGGACACAATTAATAGAACCTTCTGGTGGGGACATTCTCCAGAAAGTAATAGAGGTTGGTGCCCAAAAACTTGGAATTCAAAGTGTGTCCCCCTAGAGAATGGTGGACTAGGTTTCAAACAATCCGAACAATTCAACATAGCAATGATTTCTAAAACAGCGTGGAGAATGTTACAAAACCCAGATTCCCTCACCTCTAAGGTCTTAAAATCTAAATACTTCCCAAATTTCCCTCCCCTCACTCTAAAAAAGACCAAACAAAACTGCTCCTGATTTTTGAAAGGTCTATGGAAAGGAATTCAAGTTCTACAAAAAGAAGCGGTCTGGAAAATAGGCGATGGCAAAGATATCCATCTCTAGATTGATAACTGGATTCCCTAAACTTCCCGAACATCATTGAAAGAAGAGATATCAAACCCCTCGTATCAAATACCCTGATAACTGTTAGTGATATCATTTCCTCGGATGCTACCACTTGGAATGAGAATTTTCTCAAACAAGTCCTTCCACACACAGTTGTGGAAAACATCCTTCTACTGCACCTGCCTCAGAATGCGGAATCTAAAGATACCCTAATCTGGCCTTACACTAGGAATGGTAAGATTACGATCAAATCTGTGTATGAATTTCTGATACGGGAAAGAGCAACTCTCTTAGGCCAACCCCCACCCCCACAAAATCCAATATGGAAGGAAATTTGGTCCCTAGACGTTCTACCTAGAATCCTCAACATTTTCCTACTGTTCAAAAATCTGTTTGTACATTCACCTGGCACAGCAAATCAGTTTCCCACTGGGGTTACTCTTATTGATTGGAAATCACCACGGCACATGCAATTTGGATACTCGATCACCATCTTTCACGCCTATGACACAAAACTGGGTTGTGAATCATATCTGAATTCGATCCTTTTAATAGATTACTACTTGTCATGGATCTTGAAATAACCAGTTCGATTTCTTTATTTTCTTAAAAAATATACAAACTCTGATCAACCATTTTTTTTTGTTTTTGTAATAAGTATTCTCGGAATATGCAAACTCTGTTCATCAACTATCTTTTTGTTCATCAACAATTACATCACATGGTTTCCGTCGTCCTTTATTAGTATTCTTCTAATTTAACTTCATTTTTATTTTCTTTCTTACATCTAGAAATCAGTTTCGGTCTATTCGTACGCCACATTCATATCGAAGCAATTCACGTGGTACATGAAAGGAATTCACGTTCCAATAGCCCATTTTCATGGAGAGAATCAAGCTAAACACTGACATGAATATCTATTCTACCTATAAATTCCTTATGTGCATCCAACAACCTAAGAAAAGAAGAAAGTTTTCCTGGTTCCAAAATTCAAGCTACCATCTAAATGATGGCAACTAAGATTTATTCTCTTGTTGCATTTTTTGTCATTTCGATTGCTAGCAGCAGTATATCACGTAAGTGTTTCTATAGCTCTCTCTCTATATATACATTATTTTTTTCAGTATATTACTTCTTTAACCGTACGTTATTTCTATTTGATGACTATAGAGACGGCACTGGCTAGATGGGAGATAACCGAGATTTCGTCTCCATGGGAGGTTACTCAGATCACGTCATCATTGGGTGAAGGGATCTGTAATCCACAGGACATATCGTATCCTTTCAGGTGCTCGACGACACACAATTGCATCTGTTGTTCGGATGGTTGTAAAAACTACTGTGCCAGGATCAAAAGCGTGGCACTTAAACACACATGTAAAAGAACGTATAATCCAGGGCCCAATGTCGAATGTCAGTGCTGCTGCAAAAATATGGCACCACCTCCTCCTCCGTCTCCATCACCACCGCCACCAGCAAATATGTGCGAACCAGGGACCGTATACAAAAAGGCTACATGGGGTCCCACACAAGATTGTACAACTTGTACAAATTGGTGTAAGAGTGAATGTGATGGAATGAATAGTTTAGTGGTTGCTCAAACGTGCATAAGAAACCCACCAGAATCCATGAATTTCCGGTGTGAATGCTGCTGCAAAAAACTGCCCCCCTCTCCACCACCTCCACCTCCATCCCCATCACCCCCACCGCCCTCACCTCCTCCTCCATCCCCATCACCCCCACCTCCCTCGCCTCCTCCTCCATCCCCATCCCCGCCACCACCCCTCGCCTCCTCCTCCATCCCCATCCCCGCCACCACCCTCGCCTCCTCCTCCATCCCCATCCCCGCCACCTCCTTCATCGTCCCCACCACCACCCTCACCCCCTCCTCCGTCCCCACCTCCGCCAACAGATCCAATAAATATAGGGAATATTGGGGATATGCCCCAAAATCGATTGTCATCTTGGGGATATGCCCCAGATTCCAATTTTCGGGAATATGTCCCAAATTGGGCCCAAAATTCCGTCCAAAACCGTTAAGTAGTCAATATTCGCACACACTTAGGATCACATATGTAATTAAAAGACAGATATACGATATATTAACACCTTTACAAGGTTCGGGAACATATTCGACGAAAAAATCTCGAAAAAATTGAGAGAAAGTTCGGACACATTTACGGTAAATAGTCTATTTAACGGTTCCTTGACGGAAACCGTTACTTTGGGGCATATTCCCAAAAACTGGAATCCTGAGGCATATCCCCAAGATGACAGTCGATTTTGGGGCATATTCCCCATTTTCCCATAAATATATGCAGAGCCGGGGAGGATTTTATACCAAACCCCATAACCAGTTGCAGCGATTGTACACGTGATTATTGTCAAAGTCAATGCTCAGCAAAAGGAGCTTCATTGGCGAGAATGGGGTGCGCTCCTTCTCTATTATTGTGCAGGTGTTGTTGCAAGAGCATCACTTTGCCATCAACAACCACTGCCCTAGGTTCCTCATTATTCGGAGCAATACAAGGAATAGTATTCTAGTGAAGCGCTATTGTCCAGTTATATGGTATTAGCTAGATGCAGCTAGGACTATATACTATGATATCTTAACTCATGCGTTTATTAAACAGCATGTACTTCATTTTCTTTCTTTAAGCAAGTAGGAAGCGAGCGTATTTTTCATATTTGATTGATGCATTTGTACCGGTGATAATATCGGTTTGTGTGGACCGATATGTACCTGCATGAGTATATTTGCAACTTTCTTTGAAAGATTTTTTTTTTTGATCGGTAAATTGAAATTTATTAGAAAGAGAAAAGTTCATAAAGCATGAACATGATTACAAACAAAGACCGACCAAAAGGGGGCAAAGAACCACCCACAGAGGTCCCTTGGAGTCAAGACGAGAAAAACCGAAGGGACAACTATCTAAAACACCATGAACACCGAAGAAAGATGGAACCAAAATCCCTCAAAACACTACAAGAATATAAATGAGAGAAACTCATGGTGGCTCAAAGACGACCATGTTCCAATTAAGCATGAAATATTGTAGAGTGATACCCTTGAATTGAGGTTGTTTGTGAAGCTTTCAAGAAGCAATGGTGAACTTGATTCTTTCTATAAGCTTGTTGTTATCGAGAGAGTTGTTATCAAAAGCCCGTTGGTTTCTTTCTTTCCACAAATTCCAAATAATTGCAGCAGGAATCGAATTGATGACAAGAGCCTTTTCGTTTTTGATCTTTGTGTGAGGCCAACAATGAAGAGCTATGTCAATGGAAGGAGGAATAATCCACACGATATTGAATTCTGAATGAAGGAATTCCAGACTTTCTTTCATAAGAGAAATGGAGAAGCATATGCGTGGACGACAAAGCATCATTGATGCAGAGATAGCAATGATTTACCCAATCTCTCCATTTTCTTTTGATAAGCTTGTCTTGGGTCAAGACCTTTTGTTTTGTCTGCAAGCCACATGAAAAAGCTAACCTTAGGGGCCAAAGCTTTGACCAAATCTTGTTAGCAGGACGTGATTATAATCCTCGTCAATGTTGCTTCACTGAAGCCAATTATAGCATTTTTTGACCGAAAAATCACCTGCTATGCCATTGTCCATCCATACTCTTGTGTCTGCGGAATTGGTGAAGACTGCGTGTTGTTATTCTCCAATACAAAGAGAAGACCAAAGAACATTATCAATTACATGATCCCAAATTCTTCTAGTTATTCCCAAGGACCAACTTTGATTGGAAACGTCATACATTTCAGCTATAGAGTGATCCTTGTTAGATGAAGCTTCAAAAGCATGAGGGAATTGATCTGCTAGGGGTAAATTTCCGATCCAAATATCTCGCCTTTAAATTGATTCTTTCACCATTACCTACCACAAACTTGCACTTGGACTTGAAATCAAGACCCGAACTTTTGAATGCCTTTCCAAATGCTACAACCGTAAGCTTGTTTTGAAGGTTTAGAGTTCCAACCCAAGTCTTCAACGCCATATTTCTTAAATCAATTGCTTCCAAAGAGGATTATCATCCTCACCAAACTTCCGTAACCATTTCATGAGGAGGGCTACATTCATGAGACGCAAATTTTTAATCCCCAAACCACCTGAATCTTTAGGTTTGGTGATTACATCCCGGCCACAAGATGATACTTCTTATTCTCCTCTCCTTCATCCCATAAAAAGTTTCGTATGATTCTTTCTAATTTCTTTATTATATGGACCTAGGAGCTAAGAAAAAAGAGAAAAAATAAATAGGAAGAGCAAGAAGGACATAATGGATAAGAGTGAGTTTACCACCGCGCGTGCTACGCTCTTAGCTATCCACCGGAAGTCTGGATTCGACTCTTTCGATTATAGCATTCCACTTGATAGGAGCTCTATATGGTTCTCCCAAGGGTAGACCGAGATATTTGGTGGGAAGCACTTGGGTTTTGCACCCCAAAATGTCAGCAAAAGAATGTAAATTTTGAACCCTACCCACTGCCATTAAAGAAGTTTTATGGAAATTAATCTTGAGACCAGAAATAACTTCAAACCAAATAAGGATGTTGCGCAAATGGTGAATGCTACTTAAGTCATCTTTCATGAAGATCAAGGTGTCGTCAAAGAAATTGAAGATGTGTAATTTTGGATCCTCCCCGAGTTATTTCAAAGCCTTGAATCCAACCTATTTGGGAAGCTTTAGCAAACATTAAGTTGAGAGATTCTGCCACAACAAGAAATAAAAATGGAGATAATGGATCTCCTTGACGAAGACCTTTTGAACTTTTAAATCTGCCATTAGAAGAACCATTGATTAACACCGAGAAGTGAACATACGAAATAGCAGCTTCAATCCACTTTCTCCATCTACTCCCAAACCCCATTCTTCTTAGCACATAATCTATAAAGGACCACGCGACATTATCATACGCTTTCTGAAAGTCAATTTTACACAGAATTCCATTTTGATTGTTACTTTGCATAGAATTAATGCACTCATTGGTTATAAGTGCACTATCCATAATTTGTCTACCTTGCACATATGCGGATTGCTGAAAGCTAATGATCTGAGGGAGGACGGACTTCAATCTAGTGGCAATAACCTTGGAAATAACTTTGTTGATGCTACTCATAAGGCTTATTGGCCTAAAATCTGAAATCTGCTCGAGGTTCTGCACCTTAGGAATTAACACAAGGAAAGTAGACTTAAGCCTCCAATCAATGACTTTGTTGTAGTAAAGCTCTTCCATGACCTTCATTATGTCGTTTTTCATAAAATCCCAACACAAAGAAATAACAAAAATAGGCATACCTTCAGGGCCTGGAGCTTTTTCCTGACCTAATTCCTTGACAGCTTGCTTAACTTCTTCTTCTTCAAACTTAGCTTCAATTCTGGTGGCGTCAATAGAAGAGATAGCAGGAAAGGGCAGCCCATCTAATTGGGGTCTCTGGGTGTGCATTTCTTCATTGAATAAATTCGATAATAAGTAACAAGTTCCTTCTTGATGAGAGTTTTATCTTTAGTCATTACCCCATTGATCTTGAGTTGGGAAAAACTCTTGTTTCTTTGACTAGCCAAGCATATTTATGGAAAAAATGAGTATTGTTCTCATGCTCTTCAACCCAATTGATGTTAGTTCTTTGTTTCGAAATCACTATGCATCTTGGCAAGTCTTTTGAAATAAGTCATGCAGCAATAATTTGGTCATCCTTGAGCGTTATTAGGATCAAGCGCCAGTTGTGCAACAATGCCTTGAATGGAAATAAGATTAGCTTTGCACCGGTCTATCAATCTTTCCAAAGACATCCCTGTTCCAGACTTTCGACTTCTCTTTAAGAGCTTGCATTTTCTTAGCAAGAATAAACCTGTGGAGTTCAGTGAATGAAAATGAATGCCACCAAGTTTCTACCGATTTATAGCAATAATAAATCGGTAAAATTAAGAATCGATTATGGTAATATATATTTGATTATCTAATCGATTTTCGAAACTAATTGCGATGAATTGAAACAAACGTCACACCAACAATTATACCTTTCCGTCGGCCGCGACTACATGTACTAACAACTAAAGCAGAACAATTTTTTAAATATTTCAAAGAAAGTTTCGAACTTTGATACTACCATAATTGGAAGATAAAAATATATATTATCTACCGATTGTGCTTAATTTTTAGTGCAGAAAAATTGAATTTTTTGTATCAAGAATAATCGGTAGATAACTAGATAATATAGATAGTTATCTACCGATTATGTTTCTGCTAGTGCAATTCCAAGAACATCATCCATAATTGGTAGATAATATAGATTTTTATCTACCGATTATGGTAGAACCAAAATTCGCGAAGTAAAAAAGAAAATAAATTTAGCTAACAATAACTAAATGTAAAATAACTACCGAATTCATGTTTAATTTCCGATTATTGAAGGGCAATTAGCCATTACGAAAAAAAAAAGGATAAGGGGTGAACTCAATTTAGGTTTGGGTGACCTTATTTTGTTTTATTGTTGGCCCTTAATACCTTTTGAGTGGCCCCTAAATATTAGGCCTGCACATCGGCCGGTCGGCCCGGTTTTTGGCCAAAACCGGCCACCGAGCCGACCATATGTCGGTTTTGGAATTTGAAACCGTCACCGAGCCGACCACCCCTCGGCTCGGTTTTAAACCGCTCCCTGTCGGATCGGCCGGTATCGGTTCTTCATCCGGTTTCTGTCCAGCAGATTCAATTATTCAATTCAACGCAGAGAAATTTCTCTCTTGATTTCATCTTCTCAATTAGTTTACTCAATTTATCTCATTAAGCAAACCCAATAGAGATTCATCAATCAATTTACATCTCAATTTACTTCAACGCACAGATTCACCTATCCAATTAGAAATTACGATAAAATTAAATTTAAAAAAAACAATATTTTCTTAACAACCCTAAACCAACACAGAGAAAATCAATTTCATCTAAACAACGGAGGTTCATCAATACAATTATAAAAGAATGTAAGATTAAATTAAAAAATGAAGAATTTTCTAAGAACCCTAAAATTGCAGTATTCAAACAATCAATCTCTAACTTTGCCCAATAAAAGGTGGTGGTGCTGATGATGGTGGTGTAGTAGGTGGAGGTGCTCACGATGGTGGTGTAACAAGTTCTGTTGGTGTAGAAGGTGGTGGTGCAGACGCTGTTGATGTTAGGAAACCTGAAGAAGAAAAAACAGTAATAGAAGAAGGAGAAGGTGGTGATTGTGGTGCTAGCCATAATGGGGAGTGGTGGTGCGTGACATTAAAGAAGAAGAAGAAGAAGAAAAAAAAAGAGAAAAAAGAGGTAGTGAGTGCCGCTTAGTCATATGTGATAATTAAAACAAATTATGAAATCAATGGTTAATATTACAGACGGTTTATTCGGCTCGGTTCGGCCGGCTTTTTAAGTGATACCGTCCACCGAGCCGAAGATCCAACGGTTCGGCACAGCTCGGTTCGGCACCGGTTCAGGCGGTTTCGGTCCGGTGTCACGGCCCGGACGGTTTCTTGTGCAGGCCTACTCAATATGCCAAGTTTTATAACTGTAATTCTCCACACACAAAAAAAAAAAAAAAAATTGATAGGGATAGAGATGAAAAGCAAACTAATTAATCTTATTTATAAAAGATAAGACATTACTATTGATACGGCTTATAACTAAGCAAAACATTCATTTAGTTTCACATAAAACATACATTCATATAGTTTTATCACGTAGTATGCTTTCTCGATGATTTATTATATTTTCTCAAACAAACGAAAATAACCAATGAAAAACGTAGAATGAGATAAAATCCGTTCGAATGATTTGTATTCGGATTTCTTCTCGATTCACTTCTCAAACCCAAGCTCTTATATTTTTGTTGAATTAGCACGTGTAACTCTTAATTTTGAGATCGAATTGTTGATACCAAGCATACTTAAAAACAAAAGGAGTTTTAACTACTCCACCACCATTGACCAAACAGTCACGGCCATCAGCTGTTGGGCGAATCCCTTGCATTACTTCAAGGCTCTGCAAGTGAGGACATTCCAAGACCAAGTTGGATATATTGCAGTTGCAAGTTTTGCTGATCGTGACAGAGTATTCGGTTGTGTGTTCACGGAAGGGACCAATTTTTTGTTGTTTAATGTTCAAACATGAAGCTGCTGAACCTCTTTGGATGAAGAACACGAAGATGAAAACTGAACAAAACAATAGATTGATTTTGCTTGCCATTTTTTGTTGTTCTTCTTTTTTTTTCTTCTGATTTTGTTGTGGAATTGAGTTGGAATTTATAAGGAGTCGAACAAATGAGTTTTTGATGTACATTGAAGGCAAAGATTTTGATGTACATATATTTTTGATATTATGAATTACTCTCGTAATTTATTATGAGAATAATATTTGTAATAATTTTGGTGATATCATGGCGGAAGATCATGATGTGTAATTAAAAGAGTAAATTCTTGTAGCTTATTTGCAGTTCTGACAGGTTTAACAGTGACCGATAGTATATGATCTTCAGTCACAGACACGACAGTCCAAATGTTAGGGCCAAGTCAAGTTCCCTTTCCACTATGAAGAAAAAATATCAAACTTGTATATAATCTAACGATTTAATAGTGTATATTGGCGCCAAAAGAGGGACGAAACAGAAACAAGAAGCACTAATTTGAAAGTTATTTCTATCCTTGACTCCTTGTAAACGGGAACATATTTAGCGAGGGGCTCAAGCCCGGATCAACCCCTCGTGTCCAGTACCTAAATTGAGATGGGAAAATTAGGGGCAGGCCAAAAAAAAATAATATTCTTATTGTCAGGCCCACGATTAATTTTAGATACGGTGACACCCAAAATTATCCAAAATTATTAAGAATCAATACATAACTCGCTTTGCATACTATTTTTCAGGCATAACTCGTTATGCAACCTAATTTTCAGGGGTATAATTGGTAATGCAACTTGGATATAACATATCTAAAATCCGCGCCTTGGAATTTTACAAATTTTATATCGTTGGAAATCTTTTTAAGAGAGCTACACAACGAGTATTAACAACAATATCAAATTTTTGTTTTTCACGAAAAAGTCGGAGGTGATCATCATTTTAGGGAAAATTTTCGAAAACTAACTACATATTCATTATGCAGCCTCCAAAAAAGATGCATAACACATTATGAAGACGCATAACGAATTATGCAAACATTTTCTCGACTGCATAACAAATTATGCATCTGGATAACAAAGTTATGCATCTATAACAAGTTATGTAACCATTGTTTTGGTTGATTTTAGTCCGTACATAAAAAATTGATGCATAATTGGTTATGCAGTCATATTTAAGGATGCAGATTAGGTTATGCAACAATTTTCTCGATGCATAAAATATGCAACAATTTTCTCGATGCATAATGCATTATGCGGTAGTATTTTGGATGCATATCAGGTTATGCATCCATTTTCTCGACCGCATGATGCATTATGCATCAATTTTCAATTTCACACAAAATAACAAAGATGCCGGATAATGTGTTATGCATTCATTTTTTCGACTGCATGACATGTTATGCACTCATAACATCATTATCTTCTTCTTCTTCTTCGTTGTTCATCATCCAAGCTCAAATAAGCTTTATTATTATTCCCTGTATTTTCCAAGTCTCAAATAAACTTTTCTTCATGTTCTATTTGATTGAAACAATTACAAAACCCTATCTTCATCTTAGAACACATCTCAGATCCATCTTCTCAATCATAATACCTAATTAAAAAAAAATCCATTCATACATCTTTCGGAAATAACAAACAACAAGATCTCGATTCATCTCAGAACATCACCTCAAACCCTAACTTTCGATTTCATTCATCTATTGTTTCCAATCTTCATGTGATTATATTGTCTATCAATATTATTGATCGTAAGTCACAGTTGGGAGGAAGAAAAGTAAAATAATTGAAGACGAAATTCCCGTGAAGAAGAAGAAGAAGAAAAGATATGAAGAAACCAAATTTTATAAATTGCGGGTTTGGGAGAAATTTTCTCACGAAAATTGGGTGCGCGCGTGAACTTTTCCGCCCGTGGATTTCACGGTGTAGAAAATCTGTAGAATGGGTCTCCCTGTAGTTTTCACAATTGAGATGGCCTAAATCTTTAAGCGGCCTATTTAATCTTTTATCGTGTGGAGGTAAATTTTTTAGCGCTCCAGGGTCCATTTTTGCTTCCTAATAGAATTGGCCGGTATAATAAGCCAACGAAATAACGGCATAATAATACAATGGATTCCTAGCAATTGTTTGCAACAAAAAATACTTTTAGGCACTAAACACGATTGATTGATAATGAGCAAAATTAGGGATAGAGAACGAATCCAAAATACATAAAGAGACAAGAATACAGCGTAGTTCTACGAGTGATGCCAACATCCACGGGTGAATCCTTGTAGCTAGAAATATTGTATGGTATGAGGATTACAATAATTCTTATATGATTAGCTAACCTAGAATTCCCTTTTCTCTTAGGGTTTAAGATACATGTATATATATAGTTTACGTATACCCTAATTCTGATATAAACTTCATATACAGGTGACTTGGGCAAACAAGACTTTTTGAATCTCCTATTGGGCTTGTCGATCGAACATGATTAGCAGGCTTTCCGTCAATCTTATAGACGGTACAAACATCGCCCCCTCCTAACATCCAACTTGTTTGGGATTACGAAGATCGTTTTTCCTTGGGTGGCCTTTGATCGCCAATGACATAACTCGCCCCAAGCGTGAGCTTTTGTTGTCATAGTAAAACGTAGTGTAGCCCATTGTTTACAGAAACATTGAAAAGACGCCCCCAACTGTGGTACCTGCTATGAATTTGCTCACTTGCTAGGCGAGACTTTTTTTCCACGTAGTAAACTTGTGATGCTTGAGAGAGAGTCGAGACTTGAGTAGAATGTAGAGTGCTTGCGGCTATGGCACAAGGTTTTATTCTCGCAACGCAATAAAGCTGTAGTGCTCGCTGCTCGGGATGGATGGCATGTTGATTGTGTTGAATACGAGTCTTTCGACCAACATCGGGCGTTGGACTCGTGGTCGAGATGCGAATTTATGCTTGTATAGATGCAAGTCTTTCACACTCGCATGTAAGGCGAGATTTTATGCTTTTGAATGCAAAACTTAAGTGCTCATGTGCAAGGTGAGGCTTTAGGTGCTTGCGAAGTGATTTAAGTCTAAATATTGAATGGAAAAAGCAATACTCCTCTTCAATATCTTCAATGGATCATGTTGCTAATGAACCTCAAGCAAGAACTCCAACGAACTTTGAACTCGATCGTGTTGTTATCCACGAAACTCGAACTCGATCCTGTTGTTGCCCCATATACATATAAAAGTTTGGAGTTTGGAGCCAGAAAAGCGTATGGAGGGGGGCTAAAAAAACTTTTTATATAAATTTAAGGGGACTAAGTATTAATAATTGGTGGGGTAAGTACAAAATACAAGATAAAAGGGATGGTGTTCTTGTGGTTATCAAATATATATTTTTTTGGTTTGGGGCTGGTGGTGGGTGTGTGTGTGGACGCTAGAGCTAGGGTTAGCCAACCCTGGTTCCACAACTGAGAACACAAGATTTTTTGCATCCATATTGTAGGAATATAAAGACGAATTCAACATGCAAAAAATCACCAAATTCGTACTTAAAACGAATAAATTATTAACACAAAAAGATGTCAATGAACCACACGTGTTGAAGCTGACATAGCACTGCTGACAGGATCAACATGCTGATGTGGTGATCACTGACTGGATCAGTGTTACTGACGTGGTAGCAACCAGCGAGGTGTGGTTACTAGTGACTGGACAACCACTGTTGATGTGGCGGTTGCCTAGTTTTGATATTAAAACTCCATGACTTCAACAGATATGCCAAGCTTTGTTATATGTCTGAAAGTCACATGTATGTCAAAATTGTGTTTAGCAAAATTGTGTTTCTTCTACAAAGCCATTGATTAATTATAATTCTAGGTTGATGCTGAGTGGCACAGAGAATTAGGCAATGGGATGAAATCCTTCTGAAGGCGCGTGAAAACAACACTGTTGTTGATGCATCTGATTTGAAGGCGCGAGTACCTGGATTTGTTATTTCGTAGTGCATGTCAGACTTGAGTAGCTAGATTCCTGAGAGGTTATCCTTGGTATCTGATTCTGCAAATGAACTCGTGAATCTGTCTGTACTGGCAAATTGAATTCTCGCAGGTTGAAAAATTATCATTTGTAAGACCTTGATAATTTTTTGTATGGATTTGGTAACTTTCGTAAAATTCATCACCTTGACAATGTTGCATGCTAAATTTAGGAGTTCTATAAGACATTAGAGTTGATACGGTTTATAAATAAGTGAAACATTCATTTAGTTTTCTCGATCATTTATTAAATTTTCTCAAAAAAAAAAAAAAAAAAACACGAAAATAACCAATCAGAAAAAGTAAATAGAAATAAAATCCATATGTAGGTTTTGTATTTGAATTTCATCTCGATTCACTTCTCAATCCAAAGCTCTTACATTTTTGTTGAATCAGCATGTGAATCTCTTAGCTTTGAGATCGAATTGTTGATACCAAGCATACTTGAAAACAAAAGGAGTTTTAACTACTCCACCACCATTGACCAAACACTCATCAGTAGATATTGTGCGAACCCCTTGCATTACTTCAAGGCTCTGTAACCCAGGACAATCCAAGACCAAGTTGGATATAATGCAGTTGCAAGTTTCGCCGATCCTGACAGAGTATTCGGTTGTGTGCTCACGGAAGGGACCAATTTCTTCTTGTGTAATGTGTACACAGTCAGCTGCACCTGAACCTGAACCTCTTTGGATGAAGAACATGAAGATGAAAACTGAACAAAACAATAGATTGATTTTGCTTGCCATTTTTTGTTGTCGTTCTTCTTCTTCTGTTTTTTTTCTTCTGATTTTGTCGTGGGATTGAGTTTGAAATTATAAGGAGTCGAAGAAATGAGATTTTCATGTACATTAAGTGCAAAGATTTTGATGTACATATTTTTTGCAATAATTTGCAATAAGTACAAAGATTTTGATGTACATTAATTGCAAAGATTTTGATGTCCATATTTTAGCAATAACTTGCAATAAGTGCAAAGATTTTGATGTACATTAAGTGCAAAGATTTTGATGTACATATGAAAAAGTTGCAATAATTTTAGCGATATCATGGCGGAAGATCATGAGGTGTAATTAAAAGAGTATATTCTTTTTGCTTATTTCCGGTTCTGAGCGGTTGAACAGTGACTGGTCCTATAATCTTCAGTCTCAGTCATGACAGTACAAATGTTAGTATCAAGTCAAGTTCCGTCTCCACTATGAAGAAAAAAATATCAAGCTTGTATAGATTTTATTAGTTTGTGATGACATGAATGGAACTAAAATGTCGAGACGGCCCTTTTACTTGCTAGAAGCTTTCAGTTCCCAGTGCTATATGTTTCCCATATTTCAGTTCCCAGTGATGTTTCCGGTAAGTTTGTTGTGTCGGCTATCATGCTCTGGTGTGAATGGAAATACCTTCTAAGCATGTATTTTAAAACTATCAGAGTGCTATGATGTGATTAAATGAAATAATCAAAAAAAAAAAAAAAAAAAAAAAAATGAAAATAAATACCGGAAAATGGGTCATATGACCACAACCCATAAAGTGTGAGAAGAAATTGACAGAAAAATATAGGTTAGGGTGAAAAGACATGGGAAATATTAGCCATATATACCCTATGCTTTAAACTTTATTTTTTTTCTTATCATTTTCTCTCTCATATTTATTTTTTCTCTCTACAATTAAAATTAATCGCGAGAAATGTCTTAACTTCCGAAAGAACACGCAATTGGGGGATAGAAAAAGGAATTGGGGGATATTGATTACTTCCCCCAACCCATGGTGTCTGCTAAGGGGTGACTTTTGGGGGCGAAAATACTAAAATACCCTTCCCTCAAAATAAAAATTAAAAAACTTAAAATCAAAAAAACAAAATCATATCCCCCATTTCCATCTCCACTTCTTATTAATCACTTTCAGGGTTAGAATTTGAAACCCAAATATTCCCCATTCCCTTTCAAATTCTAAACTCTCCCCACTCTCTTTCAAATTTTCTTCTCCTTCTCTCAGGCTCCTCACTTTGGAAACTTTTTTTTTTTTTTTTTTTTTTAATTCGGAAGTGATGAAGATCATCTTTGCAAGTGATGAAGACCATGCATAGGAATTGATGAAGACCATGCCGTAACCGGTGCCGCATGGTTGGTAACTAACATTCAATGTCAGAATCGAGTACCGGCATGCTCAATAGAAATTTATCAATGCTTAGGTAGTCAAGTGAAAAAAAAATTGAAGTTTCCTGGATACTTTTCATCATGTGCCGGCATAAAAATTTAAGCAACATACTATGCCGGAAACCGTGCTTAGGCATGCTCGAGAATTAACTACTTGTGCCGGAAGTGGACCGATTAAAACCGTAAAACTCAAACGGAATATTTTTTTACATAGGAAGTGATGAAGACCATGCCGGAATTGGTGAAGAACCACGCCGGAAAATGGTGCCGGCATGCTCGATAGAAAGCTATCAATGCCGGTAGTCAAGTGAAAAAAAATTGAAGTTTCTGGATACTTTTCATCGTGTTCCAAGATAGAAATTTAAGCAAAAACCATGCCGGAAGTAGTTCCGGCATGCTCGAAAATCACATAACTGTGCCCCCGAACGCCCCCGGATAGTGGCAAATAATTTATGAAAATTTCCAGCAAATGCCGGCATGGTTTTTTGGTTGAATACCATGCCGGCACCAAGCTTTTTCAGCTGCAACAATCGTGGATTCAAATAAAAAAAATCAAATTAACCTCTTAGCAGCAATTCTCTCTTCACAATCATCCTCCACTTTCACCAAAAAAAGTTCCCTCTCAAAAATTTTTTCCATCTTTCTACTCTCCTCTCATTCACCCAAATACAAATACACACTAATCATTTAACAAAATCTTAAGATTTTTACTAATTATTATTAATCACTAATCCTGATTAGTGATGGGTATATTAGGATTTTAAAAAATATTTAGATAAGGGGTGACCCAGAATTGATATTTGGACTTTTTTTTTGTCTATTTCCTATATCCCCCAATTAGTTTTTTTATCCCCCAATTAATCATTCTTCCGAAATATAAGTCAGATTTTAATAAAATTTATATTTTTGGAAAGGGCTCGAAAATCTCTACAAAACAAGATCCATTGTTGATATGAAATTCGAAAAAAAAAAATTATTTTCAACCAGGACGAGTATACATTAGGCACCCAGGTGCAACCTGGACAAAACTTATTTCTTATAAAAATATGCATTATGCACCTAGGTGCAACTTGGCTAAAAATTATTTCATATAAATATGCATTATGCACCCGGGTGCAACCTGGCCAAGATTAAATTCATATAAGAATATGCGTTATGCACCCAGATGCAACCTGACCAAAGTTTATATCCTATAAAAATATGCATTATGCACCCAGATGCTCCTGGCAAAACATTTTCCCTATAAGAATATACATTATGTACCCAGGTGAACCTGCTAAAAAAATTTCCCTATAAGAATCAAAAAAGTATACTTTATGTACTCGGGTGCAACTAAATGTAATCTATTTCGGTCGAGAAATATACATTATGCACTCAGTGCATATTTGTGTTTCGTGGATTGATCTAGGTTTATCCTAGTAATCACTAATCACCTGCAATATATTAGACACAACCAAAATCATTAGTTCATTTCTCAAGTAATAAAATCCACCCCCATTACATAATGTAATTCCATTACATCACCATTATCAACCAAAAACTTAAAGAGCAAAAAATTCAAAAAGAAAATATATATTATGCACCCGGGTGCAACCAAGCCAATACATATTTGTCGTCGAGATATATACATTATGCACTTAGGTGCATCCTGTATAGCTTTGTCCAAAACCCCATCCAATTAGCGGCTCGAAACCAAACATTTCGTTACCAAATTTCACATCGACCAAGTACCCCTTCGTGATTAAATGAATCTTTATTGTTCCCACTATGTTCTCTGTCTTCCGTCATCCGAAACTAGTAGTACTAGCTCGCTATTTTGGTTGCCTTTACGCACTGTTTCTTCAGAATTGGTTCAGGAATTTATGCAAATATCTTGTGTGCCTCTTGCTGATGATGGTGGACTGTGTTTAGTTTAACCTGAAAGAAACTCATGCTCTACAGAATTTCATTCAATCACATAACTGCGTCCATTTAGATTAATGAGAAAAAAAACCAACCAACAATCACAAACATCAATAACACATGTCATGATTCAGTCGATGCAAGAGTTGTATCTTGTTTCAATGATGGTAATGGAAACCAATTCATGAATTCAAAATTTCACATAATCTGAAATGTTAACTTCGGATAAGATTCTCCTCCACCTCCTTCTTCTCAAATTGAGATCTCAAAATCAAGCTTATTCTCCTAACACGCCACTAATAACCATTACTTATGATCATATACCCATTATAACACACTGTATCACACAATTTCAGAAAAATTTAAATTCACAAAACTAAAATTCATAAATTAGTGAATGAATTAAAGTGAGTCCATGAACCCCAAGCAGAAGAGTAAGGTTCACCGATATTATAAGAGAAGATATTTCAATCCACTACCAGATCCACCTCTTACACAATTAAATTAATTGAATATAAGGAATTACATGGTTCTTCTGTTTAGGATATGGGAGATCGAGAAACTGATGATGGAGGTCGTGGTAGAGGTGGGTAGTTCAGGCAGGTAATAGTTATTAAAATATATGAACTTGGGTTAAATATCCAGTTTAGGATATTTAAACTGTATATTTCAGGATTTAGGATATTTGAACTGTAGTCATATTTTACATGTCTTATAAATCCAGGAATTCAGATCTAGGACCTATTTAACCAAAAAAATGTATAAAGTTAGCCCTTGTAGGAATGAATATCTACCAGGCTATCACCATGAAAAATCATTAGTGTGAGAAACAATTTAGCACCTCCAAAATCTTTGAACTGTGTTCAAAAAAGCATAGATGGGTCGTTCCAGAATCCCCAAAAAGGGTTAAATAATGTCAAGCCACCGATGATGTCTAGATGCAGCACTTCAGAATACCCATTATCCTAAGCAATCTACTCTTAAATATAAACCACCAAGAACCTCTCATATTTCAGTCACGCTACAATAAGCTAATTAGGGGTGGGACTTGGGTTGGGTCAACCCACCCAACCCGTGCCCAACCCGAATGTTGGGCGGACACGGGCAACGTATTTCAAAACTTTGGGCAAGCTTGGGCATAAATTTTATGAACCCGAGTTAAATTTGGGCAAGCATGGGCACAAATATTTCTAACCCAAACAACCCGCCCAACCCGAAGAACTATTTATAAGATATCTTTTATAATTGGTATTATCATCTATTTAGAGAAATTTTAGATATTATCTTCAAATCTATTAATGAAAATATAAATTATATCTATCTAATTAATCATTCAATATGAAAAAAAGTTTATATTATTGTAAATAATCTTTGGTTATTTGGAAATTTAAAATAAATGGAGCTATTAAATTTTTATTATTACTAAATTTATTATTTATCACATTAACAAACTTGTATGTCTAGTGGAATTTGGGTCAACCCGAGGAACCCGGGGAACCCGAGGAACATAACTTGGGCGGACTTGGGCAACACCTCAATGGGTTCCACGGGTTTTATGGGCAATCTGGGCAAAGAATTCCTAGCTCGGGTCTACCTCGTCCAAGCCTTCGAACCCGCCCAACTAACCCAAGTCCCACCCCTAAAGCTAATAGAAAACCAAACAAAAACATTACAACGATCCAACTCGGGGATGCTACAGTTTAAGCAAGAATAACAACCGAAAGCTATAAGTTTGCATCTTGATGGTGACCCACTTCAGAACTTCGATCTCATTCTAGCACTTTGGTTTCAGTCTCAAGATAGTAAAAGTAATTAAGAAGTGTGCACAGGATTTTCTGAAGTTGGATAATTACTGCCATGTTGCAATTATAATAAAGAGGGAGATCCATGGACACTCTTAAATGGACAAGGTCAGACAAGATTTATGCCATTTTCTCCGCAAAACCCAAACGGTAATGAAATTAAGTCTAATATTTTGATGGTATATTCATCTTATAAGACTCTACATTCCTACAAAAAATGAATGCAATTCGAGATGAGAAACCTAACCATCTCATCGATCTTAATTTCAATTAATTTTGAACAGTGATAATCAAAGGGGTAGATGGTGGTTTTATACATCTCAAATTGTGCTCATTTTTTGTAGGAATGTAGAATCTTATAAGCAGAATATACCATCAAAATATTAGACTTAAATTCATTACCGTTTGGGTTTTGTGGAGAAAATGACGCAGATCTTGTCCGACCTTGTCCATCTAAGAGTGTCCATGGATCCTCCCTCTATAATAAAACGACTAAAATAAATGATGTTACCCAATTCTCCGGTTTGTGAGAAAGCTTTGATCACAATTGCACAATTGTTGTGAACCAGGTGTCTGAGGTTTTCATATTGAACAAAAGAATCCATTTGTAATGACCCTTGTTGTGCCATTGTGGTCGGTTTGGGAGGAGTATTTTCTTGGCAATCTACTTTTCACTTGTGGCATCTAAATCCTGGCTTGATTGGGGTATACCCAAACTAATTGGGGTATACTCAATTTTAAAGGGACACTTTTTGTGGGTTTTAGGGGGAGTCCTAATGGGTAAGTTACAAAACTACTCTTACCCATTAATAATCTTAATTACCCTAAATCAGATTTTATTCTCTTCATTTCATCTTACTATCTTCTTCTTCTCCTCCCCACCATACCGACCTCCACCACCACCACCATCAAAAACTCGACGATCAATTGTTAAAATTGTCGATTCCAAAACTCCGATTAATCTTCATTAATGGATCCGCCGAGAGCTAGTATGATGAAGCAAACAAATAGAAAGCGCAATGAATTCAATCCGAAATTGCAAAAATAGTTCAACAAAAGTGAAGAAAAAACAAATAAGAATGAGAAATCGAAGTCGCCGAAAAAGCAGAAATTAATGGTGCGATTAAGAAAGTAAGGGCCTACTTAAACTCACTCTAGTACTTCCATTTCATGTTTGCATGTCAAATTAGGTCGAGAAAATCGTAAATTTTGAATCGACATTGCGACATGTGAAGGTATTTTGTTATCGACCTTCTTGGGATTTTCATAGTTAGGGTTTGGCCTAAGCTATAAGGTCAAGAACTTGCCGGATGTATAGTTTCTGTGAATCGCTACTAGTAGGGCCGGCAGGTTATTCAACCATACCTTGCCGGCGCTTTTTTTAATGAACTAAACTTTTTGTTTTTTACCTCGCCACGCTTCTTTTGAATGTTTCGATGCCTAGAGTTTTTTATCAGGAAGGGTATTTGTATAAAACCATGTAGGCGGTTTGTCACCTAAGCAATGTACGTGTAATGGACCTTGCCGAATTGTATGAAGGAAAATTTATTGCTTCTCTTTTGTGTACATTTTTGTTGGGAGCCGGAAGGCTATTTTAGTGATACCCTTCCTGCGGCTTAGCTAAGACGCGCATATTTTGGTGGACCCTTTCGGCCATGTTTCGCCGGATTGTCGACCCCCGCTGCCCACTGTAATGTTTTTTTTTTTTCGAATTGTTCTTGTTCGGGGTGGAGAAGGCAAAGAAGAAAGCTCTGAAAGCTATTAGTCCTCCTTCAAGACCTCCTCATGTTGGTGGAAAAATCTTGACTTCACAACATCGGGGGTCGCCTAGGGGTTTAAAGGCTTGATGCACATGCTAAGTGCATTCGTTTTTATGTTTCAATCAATGTAGTAACCAAAATTGCATGAATAAAGTGAATTACATCTTCCATATTTTCTCGTTTTTCATTTTGGTATAAGTACAAGTCGGCAAGGTTATAAATCCTTAACATGCTGGCTACTCTGTGTCACCAAACAGAGTGTTAAAAACTATTTGCTTGCCGACCTTATGACCGTAGGCATTGTAGGAAAATTTTCTATGCCGATCGTAAAATTCCTGACCGAGATAGCCGGGCGTGTTCTTCAACCGAGACAATGCGCCGAAACCCAGTTGGCAGCTTATTCAAAGTGGACCTGCTTAGGTTGAACATTGGTCGGGCAGAGTTATTAAAAGTGGACCTTGGCGCAGCAGAGAACAGTGACACCTTATTCAAACCACGACCTTGCTTGGGGCCTTGTGCATTTTCAAAACCAAATTTTTTTTGATCGAAATCGAACTCATAAGATAGATGAAACGTTTAATTTACTGAATTCATAATTTCAAAATTTTAATCTAAACTCAGTTAATTAACCTAATCAGAATTTTAGTGTTAATTAACCAAGGGCATATTAGCCATTTAGAAAATACAAGGTTATGGGGTGGCTTGGCTTTATTTCATAATGACCCGATTTTGTCTTATTGGGTATACCCCAATTAATCTAGGTATACCCCAATCAAGCCAGGGTCTAAATGTACAATGGGGGATAATTTTGTTTTTTTGATAAAAACCTTTTCAAAATATCTTTTTCTCTCTTTGCTGATTTGACTTGTCAATTGTCTCACTGTTTGAATTGGCCTTTTGATTTTTAACTCTTCCCTTCGTCTTTTATCAATGTGGAGGATACAACTATATTGTCTTCCATCTGGATGGCGTTCTCAAAGGATTTTATTTTGCAGTCGTGTTTCATATCTATCACTTGCCATCTTAAACACTTTCGCTAGTTCATTCTACTAATCAAAAATGTCAATTAATTCTGGTTAGATATTCCCTTCTCTTTATTTTACCAAGTAGGACCTTCATTTTCAGTTTCATATATATAGTTGTGCAAATGCGTGGTCGGCGCCTCGTTTCAGGCAACAAACTTCTCATATATTTTTATATATATATTAATATATATATATATTTTTTTTTTTTTTTTAGGAGAAAGGTTAAAATGTATTAAAGGAAAAAAAAATGTAATAAGGCAAAATGCCCTCATTTTGCAGTCAATTTTTCCAATCTAACTCCTTTAAAATCCTAACTCATATGAGCCCCGTTGCTCAACAGGACTCTCTCCCACTCTTAGAATTGCTCCATTCCACTTTTCCTCAAATGAGTGAAAAACAAGGCATTTTTTTGACAAAGAAAGTAATTTTTATATTTATCATCCCGGAAACCCAAAAAAAACGCTAGGAACAAACCTAGGTTTTCTTCCCTAGGTTTTCTCAGTTGTGAGCTCGAAAGTTAAACCCTAATCTCCCATTAAGCGGGCGAATTTCCTCTGCCTTCTCCTTCGTGTTTACACCATAAAGAAACTTCTGCTACCTCTTTTGTTTTCGCTATTGTTCTTCTTCTTTGGTTTTTACAACAACATCCAAACCTGTTTTGTATTCTTTTTACCTTACGAACACTATAATGAAGACTGACTCCGTGAAAATACCCTAATTTTATTCTCTTCTTCGGACTCTGATTGCGTGCTGCAGTAGAGAAATACAGTCTATTCTATCTGTGACGAGATCAGAGGCATGTAATAATCAATATGTATGAAAAACATGATCAGGAGTAGAAATCCATTTCAACGACATCTATTATCAATCAATCCAGAAAAAAATTATCTATAAATATTATTAACTGTGTTTCAATTCATAGATATATCATCTGGCAAGCTAGAAGTTAGTTAAATTTAGACAATCATGAAATACCAATTCTTATACATATCTCAGCACTGTAAGCTAGAAGTTAGTTAAATTTAGACAATTCGTATCCGTTAGTTTAAGCTGGAAGTTAGTTATAAAGGACCATAGCAAAGGTCCCATGACATAATATAAAGAGAAAAAAATTCCCGGGCCAGGACATTATCGTCGCCGTTCAACCTAGAGAGAATCTTGGCTAACATTTGCTTAAAGTTAGGATTGGCTGGATTGGGGGGCTGGACATACATTGCCGTGGTCAGCTTGGAATTAGGTTTGGTCCGGCAGACCTAACATTAGTTATAATGGAACGAGGCACGATCACAGCCGTCCAACCTAGAAGTAATTTCGGCCGTCTTTGTCCATCATAGACGCTACCCCTCCTTAAAACATTGATAACTTTGCTGGTGTTGCTGACTCGATTTGTGTTCCAAGTGTCATCTCATACAAAAGCTTAGCTATGTCTACGTGATTGACAAGGGAAAAACTTTTCTCTCTCCACTCTAGTATCCCTTTCTCCAAAACTTGAATCTCAACCAAATAAAAGCTTCCATCTGAGCAGATTATTGTTAGATGTTAATTGGCTCTCTAGTGTTTAATTTGGGTTCTAATTCTTAGATTTTAAAGTTGCAGCTTTAAATCTAGGTTTGTTGGGTTTCCATGGGGTTTCTTTCCATCCTTTGCTTGATGGTGCTATTTTTCTCTTCTTCATCTTTGTTTTCCTTCTTTTAAAGCATCATATTCAATCAAAACCTTGTATAAAATCTATCCTAACTCTTCTAGAGCGGTTTCAATGGTGGTTGTTTGGTGTGAGGTTTGAAGATGGTGGTGCAGATGGTGGTGGAATATCAAAACTTCAGCTTCATTCAAGATAAGAATCGGGTTCTTCTAACAGGCTTCTATGGGTGTTGTCTTGTTGTCCATCCAATTTTTCTTTTCTCAATTAATTTTCTATTGAAATCACTGATTTCATCCATGATGGGTACTTGTTTACTGATGAAATCAGTAGCGGCGGATTTCATGATGTTTATTGTTAAAGATGATTGGTTAACCGTAAGCTAAATCTCCAAGGAGCCATCAACCAAGCTCTCAAGATTTTCCAAAAAGTATTGCAGTGGTGAAAGAGGCGGCGGCCGTATGTGATGTTTTAGGGTTCTACTCATTTGTGAAATGAGATTGTGTTAGGGTTTCAAAATTCTTGGTTACTTGAGGCTTCTGGGTTTGGGCTTTCTATACGGGTCTTCTCACAATTATTGTGATTAGAATTTCTTGGGCCTGCCATTTTCGTGGATTTTTACAATGTTTAAGTTTCTTAAAATGATGTATGGGTACTTCTCCATGTAAGATGGGGTGTATAATTCCAATTTTATATTAAAAAAAACAAAACAAAAAAAAGGTCTACGTGATTGACTTTCCAATTAAAAAAGAAAAAGAAGTTCAAGGCGACCCAAAACGGAGTTGAATAGATCGTTTAAATTAAAAATGCACACTTGGGTGTTGGAGTATACTGCCTAGATATATCACGTTAAAGAAAAGTTAAACTATTGAGGGAGAGTCTTTGGCAAGACCAAAGGAATCATGAATGAGTCTGCAGGTCAATAGCATTCACAAGGCCCTACTTTTGGTAGACTATATTGCACCACATTTCCCAAGAAAAAGCAAAAGCTGCTGCTTATAGTACTTAATACCATGACATCTTGTCATACGTATTACATGTGATGTGACAAAGAGCCCTCCTTTCACACTGCTATGCTAGCAGAGTTGGTTGGTGCGAAAATGCTACTTATACACCAAAATTATACACCAAAACTATACCCTGCTTACGTGTCAAATTTGGATTGGTCCATTCTCTTAAAGGGATCCCCTGTTTTTCATGGTTGGATTGGATGGGAAGCAATGAACGGTGGAGTTCGCTGTCACATAGGTGTGTATCTATACGGTAAAGTTATGTGGATAGTGACAATGACATGATATATGTGGGGCAGGTGGGTAAAGTTATTCCAAAAATTGCCACCAAGACTCACCGAGGCCTAAAATTGAATGGTAACTTTTTTGAACTCCACTGTAAAAAACGGGTTCCACCACTGGTTCCATACAATGTAGAGATGGAACTTCTGTATGATGATGGTATAACCTCGTGTGAGCTCAGGTTGTTGCTAAAGGCTTGCATTAAAATCAGCGTCGTACCAAGTATCGCATTTTTTGTTTGTTTCTAATGTAGCACAAACCAGATGAAGGCAATAAGGATATTGCAGAGAAACGAAAAGAGTTGAGAAACGAAAGAAAATTGATAAACTTGAGAAAGAGGTTAAGAACTGAAGCTAAAAGCTTGATAATAATAATCTTTTGATAATAATAATGTGTCTCTCAAAGAACAAACTAAGCCTGTATATAAAGGCGTGAGAAGAATCTAAAAAGAGTAAAACTCTAAAAGAAGAAGTTAACTAAAAATAGAATTGCTAAGCTAAGTAATTAATGTAATCGAATTGTAACAAAACTAGGAAACTAGACAGAGTCTAGAAGCTTCTAGGCCTAGCTTGAGTTTGATAAGGGCCGTCCCGCATCGTCCCCCTTCTTGAAAACAACTCGCCTCGAGTTTAGTAAAAGATCATTATCACCATGAAAAGTGAACACTTCTAACATTAAAGACATTTGAAATGTTCCGGTCAGGAAGATCGATGACATAAGCATTGTCACTCGATCTTCTTAATTTTGAATGGACCATACTTTTTCATCTTAGTCTTGTTATAAGTTCCAACAGAAACCGTTTCTTACGTAGATGAATCATAACCAACTCGCCTTCTTTGAAAGTCTTGAATCTCTTATGCATATCAAGACATTCTTGTACTTAGCATTAGATTCAGCTAGCTTAGCCTTGACTTCATGATGTAGGTGATAAGTTTGTTCTAAGAGATTATCGGCCTTGACATTTGACGTTTGCAACTTAGGAAGAACAACTAAGTCCAAAACATGATTAGGTACTTTAGAATAAACAATTTCGAATGGAGTCTTACCAGTAGATCGATTCACCGAAGTGTTGAAGGCAAATTCCATATGAGGTAGTAAGATATCCCATTGTTCTGTTATCCATGCATTTAGCTCTAATAAGATTACCCAAAGATCGTGACCACTTCGGTTTGTCCATCACTGTGTGGGTGAGAAGTAAATGGCCGAATTGTAAAGTAGTACCCAAACGTATCCATAATGTCTTCGAGAAATAGCTCAAAAATTTCGTGTCCCTATCGAAGTGATGGACTTAGGAACACCATGTAAACGAACTATCTCTTTAAAGAATAAAGATGCAATGTTAGAAGCATCGTAGACTTTTGCAAGCAATAAAGTGTGCCATTTTTGAATATTTGTCTACAACCACCATCACGAGAATCATTTCCTCTTGCGGTGCGAGGTAATCCCGAGAATAAAATCCATGCTCAAATCAACCCATGGGGCATCAGGAATTGGTAATGGAGTATATAGTCCAGTATTTTGAACTGTGCCTTTAGCTTGCTGACAAACCATGCATTTCATAACATATCGTTGTACATCTCGTTTCAGAGATGGCCAAAAATAGCGTTCTTCTACAAGAGCAATAGTCTTGTCTCTTCCAAAATGACCACCAAGACCACTCCCATGCGATTCACGAATTAAATGTAAACGTAAAGAACCATGAGGAATGCAAAGACGATTACCTTTGAATAAAAAAACCCATCTTGGATAAGAAAATCATCAACTCCATGAGCCGAGAATTGCATTGTTCCCATAATACTTTAAAATCTGCATCTTCAAGATAGATATCTTTAATGTAATCAAAAGCTAGACTTTCATTACCGAATAGTGGCTAGGAGATGACTTCTTCGCTCAACGCATCTCGCAACTTGATTCATTTTTCCACTCTTGTGCTTAATGGAAAATGTATACTTATTAATTGTAGAAAGCCATCGATCATGCATACGGTTGACTTTGGGCGATGTCCGAAGATATTTCAGAGCATGATTATCAAGATTGATGACAAACTCACGATGCACCAAATAAGTATGCCATTGTTTGAGTGCACGAACAAGAGCAAGTAATTCTAACTCATATGTAGACCACTTTTTTGTGTATCGAATTTTTTTCACTATGGTAAGCAATCGGATGTCCCTCTTGAGATAAAACGGCTCCAATTCCAATGATAGAAGCATCACAATCTACTTGAAATGGCTTAGAAAAATCAGGCATAACAAGTATAGGAGCTGTACAAAGTCTTTCCTTGAGAGTATTAAAACTTCTATCACCTCTTCGGTCAAATAAACTTGTCCTTCTTCAAGCAACAAGAAGAGGAGCTGACAATGGTGCTGAAGTTCTTCACAAATCTCCTATAGAAAGAAGCTAAACCATGAAAACTTCTTACTTCCTTGATAGAAGTGGGAACAGGCCATTCTAAAATGGCTTTGACCTTGGAAGGATCCACATGAATACCCTTGTGAGAAATCACATAACCAAGAAATGTAACCGGATGACATGAATGTGCACTTCTTTAGGTTCACAAACAAAGAATGATCAGAGAGTGCACGAAAAACTTGAGAAAGATGATTGAGATGTACTTTGGCAGATGGACTAAAATTAAGATGTCATCAAAGTAAACAATGACAAACTTACTCAAGAATGGTTGTAGAACTTGATTCATCAACCTCATAAAGGTGCTTGGGGCATTAGATAAACCAAAAGGCATGACAAGCCATTCATATAAACCTCTCTTGTCTTGAAGGCGCGTCTTCCACTCATCTCCAATTCTTATTCTAATCGATGATAGCCACTTCGCAGATCAAGTTTGGTAAAAATAATTGATCCGTAAAGTAAATCAATCATATCTTCAATTCTAGGTATAGGAAACCGATAAGGAATGGTGATGCGATTCAAGGCTCGTGAGTCTATGCACATTCTCCAACCATTATCCTTTTTAGGAACTAAAAATGCAGGACAAGCACAAGGAATTTGTTGCTTGGTCTAATCAAACCTTTGCTCAATAAATCATTAACTTGTCCCCTGTAAAATTTCATTTTCAGTAGGACTTAATCTGTAATGAGCTTGATTAGGTAGAGAAGCTCCCGGTATGAAATCTATACAATGTTGTATATCTCTCAAAGGTGGTAGAGTCACAGGCAATTCTTCAGGAAATAATGCAGAATACTTTGATAATAAAGATTGTACCGAACCGGCACAACTATCATTGGTTTGTCAGTCTTCATGAGAACTCAAAGTATGAGGTGAATGTAAACGACGTGATATTGTAGCCACCAATGCGCTTGTCTTATCATCACTATGTTCCTTAAGAACAGTAAGAAGACTTGGATGGATGAAGAACTTTCGTTTACCATTCTTGTAAAACGTATATGTGTTTTCAAAACAATTTGCACCGCACGTACATCATATTGCCGAGTGGTCGTCCAAGAAGAAGATGTGTTGCATTCATGTCTATCACATCACATAAGACTCGAATCTTCAAAACCCACAAAAGAAAATGTGACCACACATTGATGTGTAATTTGTTGAGTAGTAGAACTAGTTACCCATCCCACGAGAATATGGATGAGGGTGTGGAGTAACAGGTAATCCCAACTTCTCGAACACCATAGAAGAGATGTAGTTATCAACACTACCACTGTCAATAATCATATCACAAACTTTCCCGCCAATGAAACACTTTGTCTTAAATATGCTATGTCTCTGCGAATAGCAAGGTTGATTAAGCAGCAAGGGACGAATCATACCCACCAAATGATCTCCATAGACTTCATGTAAACTGGATAATCTTCATCTTCTTCCTCATCATCTTCTATTTGTTCCTGGTCTTTGTTGTGGACGTGTCTCCAATAAAACCATTGAAACGCCGACAATCGCCAGATGAATGACCAGTTTGGTGACACTTATTGCACTTATCACCTCCGAACTTAGAATATAAGTTTGTTGATTTATTGGGAGGAGGGAATTGTTGTGGGTTCCTATTCGAGAAACGAATTGCAGGTTTAGATTGTTGCTGCTGTACAACATAATTTTCAGATGGACTTGGTAAAATTGGAGAAGAATTAGCAGGAAGTGGTGTTTGAGAAAAACTAAAATTTATGGTGGATGAGTAGGACGGTGAGGTGGGGGTGTAAAATCATCAGATAAGTAGCACTTGGAGGAGAAGAAACATAATTATCTTGATAAGTGTTACCCGTAAACCGTTGTTGTTTTTAGTTGGAAGAGAAACGTGGAGGACGGCGAGAACTCTTTGAAGCTTTAAAAAGTCTCTTTTCAATCTTCGTAGCCTGTTGAATAGCTTCAACCATAGTGAAGGCAGATTGAGTCATGTTGTTTTGAATCAATCTATTCAACCCTTCAATAAAACGTGCCACCAATTGTTCTTCAGATTCATTAATTTCATTCCTAGCAAGGAGGTTATAAAACTCAAAGAACATAAACTTCTACAAGACGAGCTCCTTGTTGACAATTTTGTAGTTTAACAAACAGTTGTTGCCTATAATCACTTGGTAAAAATTTAGCACGTATCATCTTACGCATTCTTGTCCAACTGCGAATAGGATGCTTATGAGCATTGCGTCTATCCTCACAAATCTTTTCCCACCAGCAAAAGCTCCACCCTTGACTTATAAGCTACAAGCTTAACTTTGGAATCGTCATGAACGTCCATAACTTCAAAGAAAGCTTGAGTTTCATAAAGCCAATCTAACAGCTCCTCAATGTTGAAACTTCCGTTAAAAGAAGGTATATTCGCTTTTAACTTATATTCGAGTAAAGAATTGTATGAAGTCCATCCCGCAACGAAGACTTCTTTCTTCAACCCATCTCTTTTGTAACTCCTCCTCTCGATTATCTTGACATCACTGTCTTCATATAACTCGAAAGACTTTTTGGGTTCTTTGGATATAAGCTCGATGTTGTCTTGGTTTCGCACACCATCATCATCTTTATTCTTTGTAGAAGACTCAAACTTCATCTACGGAGTTTATATTTTAGGAATTTCATAAGATCAGACATCTGAGTATTTAAATTGTTGATTTTATTATTGAAATCCTTTTGTAAAGTTTCAATAGCAAGGAACCTAGTCTCCAAAGCATCTGCCATGATAGAAAAATAGGTTGCAAAGATTGAAGTTATGTGTTTTTTTTTGTGTTTTTTTTTTTTTTGTAAAAGGAAATAGGGTTGCGAAGTTTAAATCGGGATCTAAGAAAAGATAAGAATCTAATCTCTTGTAGAATGATACCAACTAATGTAGCACAAACCAGATGAAGGCAATAAGGATATTGCAGAGAAACGAAAAGAGTTGAGAAACGAAAGAAAATTGATAAACTTGAGAAAGAGGTTAAGAACTGAAGCTAAAAGCTTGATAATAATAATCTTTTGATAATAATAATGTGTCTCTCAAAGAACAAACTAAGCCTCGTATATAAAGGCGTGAGAAGAATCTAAAAAGAGTAAAACTCTAAAAAGAAGAAGTTAAGTAAAAATAGAATTGCTAAGCTAAGTAATTAATGTAACTGAATTGTAACAAAACTAGGAAACTAGAGAGTCTAGAAGCTTCTAGGCCTAGCTTGAGTTTGATAAGGGCTGTCCTGCATCAGTTTCTATGTTGCATGTGTTATTTTGGGTAAGTCACTCATATATAGTCTCATACCATACGAATGCGAAACATATTTGGAGCGAGTAATGTATTAACTGATTGACCACGAAAATCGAGTGAGCAAAGTGCTATATAAATATTAATAACCTGGTGATTGGATTTTGAAAGTAAGCCCCAAAGTGAGGTCAAATGCACATGAAAACGCAAAGACAATTCTATTCTTTTATATGAATTTCTGAGATGGTGGAGTGAACTGCGAAGATAGTATTACCATTAGGGGTTCTGACCAGAAGTAATCATCACTTGATAGTAAATGAGTTAAAGGTTTTCGAGGGTTTGGGCTATTTGGAAAAGTATAAAAAGGAGTCATAATTCATTAAAAAAAGATAAATCATGACCATGTTTGCACATTAACAAGAATATTTATGTCATTCCAGATTCAATAATTAGGCGGATGGTTTTCGAGAGGTCATCTTGGTCATCATCATATACATATGCTTCAAAAAAAAAAAAAATCATATACATATTTTAGATTGAGATTTTTTTTTTCCACTTAAATTAGATTTAAGCACAGTACGAAACAACTTCACTTTTTTCTTCTGTGAATAGGCAATGAATATTCCGGCTACCACTATTAAGACTAGTAAGGCCACATGTGCGATGCACATGCTTGAATTGGATTCATTGAACAACACCAAATTTGATAATAATGGAAAAAAAATCTTTAAAAAAAAATTTAATATCCTTGTTTGTACTCATTACGTAGATAATTTAAAGAGCTTTCCAAATATATTAATTTTCCAAAAATCCGATGTGTATTTTTAAAGATATCTATGTTTTAATTTTCTTGATCTATTTTTAAAACAATGTCATTCCTGTAAATATACAAATATTAACTAAAAGCTTAGTTAATAGGGGTATTATTGTCATGTGAAAAGGCTTCACCAAACAATTACCTCTTTTCTTTATATTAGTACTAGTAAGGCAATATGTGCGATGCACATGCTTGAATTGGATTCTTTTAACAACACCAAATTTGATAATAATATAAAAATTTAATATCCTTGTTTGTACTCATTACGTAGATAATTTAAAGAGCTTTCTAAATATATTAATTTTGCAAAAATCCGATGTGTATTTTTAAAGATATCTAAATTTTAATTTTTTTTGATCTATTTTTAAAACAATGACATTACTGTAAATATACAAATATTAACTAAAAGCTTAGTTAATGGGGGTATTATTGTCATGTGAAAAGGCTTCACCAAAATAAGGCTTCACCAAACAATTACCTATTTTCTTTATATTAGTAAGATAAGATAAGATTTAAGACCAGAAAATTTACTATCGCCCTACATAATACGTAGTAGAAGAAATTCATTTAACTCAGGTTGTTGTAAAAGAAAGTATGTACTACTCCCTCTTGATCGTTCCAAGAAGGATTAAATAGGAATCACCGATTTAATATTGCTAACTCAACTGTTAACAAAATTCAGTAACACCTGAACAGTTTCGAAATATGTATTTAGTGTATTTATAAGTGTTCACGGTTCTCTCATTACCACAAATCCATTTGTTTAGAAAAAACAATTGAAATAATGAGCTAAAAGTTTATGTAACTACTGGAAATCCAGTAGTACACCCAAAAGGAAATAACCAAGATCTAAGACATGTTTTGTAATATAAACTTGAAAGTCTTTATCGATGAATATTACAAAGTGATGAAGGTACTAGTTCTTGAACACAAGGAAATCCTAATCTCATTCCCTAAGCTAAGCACTCCTACCCTTCAAAATCCGATCCCTCATATCTTTCCCAAGGATCTCTATTTATAGGCCAACTAACCCTAATGGGGCACAACTCATTTTATTTCGTCACGTTCTCGTTGAGGTGCTTTATACTTCTCCCAGGCCATTTTCCATAAGGTTTTTCCCCTTCTTTCGATACCTTCACATGGGCTTGTCGGGACACCTGTATATTTTCTTGCTTGATAATTTATCTACTTCGCGGCTTGTCTTTTCATCCAAGTAACCTTACTTCGCCCATCTTTACTTCGTGCCTGGTATCTTGTAGGGTACACTAGTGGAAAACAGAAATTCCGCGACCGTCAGGACAAGTCATATATACGAGTTATACGACCAGTTTTAACCGTCTCTGTTGGGGTGTCTGATAAAGCGTAGCTGTTTTGGATGATCCTTATCCGTGGGTCACAAAATAACGACTGATTTTAAGGGTAACGAGGTATGGACCCTTAGCCGTGGGTCTCAGATTTAAATTATAATATAAAAAAATATAGATTCAGATTTGCTGAAATGCCTGAATCTGAAATAATCTGACTGCAGCAAAATCAAGTCAAATGGAACTCAAATTGAAGTCAAGTCAAATGGAACTCAAATAAAGTCAAGTCAACGTCAAGTAAAATTAAACTCAAAGTTTGATTCAAAATTATCTCAAATGGAGCTCAAATTCAATTTACAATCTGGACCAAAATTATCCAAGTCCAAAGTATGAAAACTTGGCCACTAAGTTTATTATTGAACATCCAATTCTTTTACATAGCTTCACCTTACAAAATAGAGGGACCAGTTCATATATCCCGAAAAAAATAAGTAAACTGACACCTTCGGTATAAGCAATTAGCCAATTTTCCAACATTTTTGGTACTTCCAAAATGTAGTTAACAACTCTATCGTAACTACTGCGTGAACAAATTTGAACAGAATAAAAGCACAGACCTGCAATTTTGTCATAAAATTCTTTGATCAAATTGGTGAATCTTGCATCACCGGGAGACAAGTAAACACCTCCTTCTAAGGCTTCTTTAGCTGTTTGGTACTCCTTCAGCTTAAAAATACAGTGCTGTAAACAGAAACAGAATATCACAATGACATCAAAAGCTAAGCGTAATATCATCATACATTTTCCAAGAAAACATTTACATAATGAAGTTCAAAATTTAAGTATGAACACTAAAGTAACCATTGCAAGACAAACACACAATGAAACTCATGTAAGTAATTATCAATCCGAAAAATGCCAACAGTTGGGTACCTCTTAAGGACTAAAGTTTCGCATTCTAACAGAATTATGAGCTCGCGAAGCTTTAATATAATAAAGTATGCTTCATAGAATACACCAAACTTCTGCCATTTAAAGCAACGGGTGGCTTGAATAAGGCTACATGACTAACAAGATGATCAAGTCTAAATAATTACAAATAAGGCTCTAGCTAGGTAAACATGAAGAGGGTCTTTTAGGCACAGAACTTCTCGTTTATCATTGAGCTTTCTGCTGCTTATGTAGTCTGTTGTCACTTGTCACTCCATAATGTCCGAGTGTCTTCTCCTATTATGATTTTCCTGCAATAGAAACTACCTAGTGTTAGTAAACATAAAAAAAAATACACACAAGACGCGAAACTTGCAGAACTTTAAATGCTACCGGACAAGGACAAGCTATTCACCTCTACCAATAATCGTTATAGCAGGTACATGCAGTATCCATGGTACTTGTCCAAATGGGTTTGGTTTTGTAATCCTTGCAGAACTTCTAACCATCCGGTACACAGTAACCGCAATGCGGATGCTACAATTCAATGTGTACCTCTGGAGATGAAATGGGTTTGGTTTTGTAAGCCTTGGAAGTAGCTGCTCAACATAAGTATTCATACCCAAAACATCTTGTGTTATATATTTATATGCAAAACTCCCAAAATATGTAGAAGTACAGTATGCAGAACAAAGTTGTCAGAAAATGGATAAGAAAGCCAAACCTAGTAGAAAATGGCATGATGGGAAGTTCTAACAAAGTTGTCAGAAAATCGAACTGCCACATTTTTCTGTCATGCCCCTTTGCGAAGGAAGTTTGGCTGCCTTTCTTTGTTGCTGCTGGTATTTATATGAATCTTTTTGGGACTACCATGGAGCTCATTAAGAACTGGAAATGTTCTAACCTCACTACTCGAGGTAAAGAAATATGGAAGAGAATCTCAGCTGTTGTTATGTGGTGTCTGTGGTTGGAGAGAAATGATAGATCTTTCAACTTCAAGGAGAAAAAGCCTGAAGATATTGTCACTGAAATTAAGATTAAATCTTTTCATTGGGCTTCTAAGGCTAGTTGTATGATGGGTCTTTCAGTTAGTGATGTTATTGTTAACTAGGTTGATATCTTCTTCAAACCCCCTTAATTAGGAACCCTGATTTTGGGCATACCAAAATCTTTCCAGGCATACTTAATAAAGACAAAAAAAAGGTTGTGAAATAACAAAATTAGATATCCCCTTAACCCAAATTTTTTTAAATGGCAAATCTACCCTTTACGTATTAGGGTTAGTAATCTGGATTAGTGATTAAATATTTTGTTTTAGTGATTAAGATAATTTTAATTTTCAAAGTTTTGGTTAAGAAGGAGAGAAAGAGAAGGAGAAAGTGAGCAAATTTTAATTCTTGATTCAATGGAGGATGAGGAGGGTCATTCTTCATCTATAAAACCTAGGAAAATACATATCAACTATAACAATGATCCAGAAATGGCTAATTTCTTAGATTATGAGAATGATTTTACACAAACTCAAACTCAAGATGATAATTTTTATGAGCCAAATCCAGATGATGAATACATAGATGAGGAACCCAATGCTTCTAACACACATGTACACTTATATTTTATGTTTTATCTCACTTTTGTAGTTTGAAATAATCAAAAAATTGTATTTTTCATCATGTTTTAACAAACCAGGACTATGTTCGGCTTTAAAAATATAAGCCGAACCCACTAAATTGATGAACAGGTTCGGCTATTTGAATTTGTTAGCGTTATATCTTAGAACCTTCATTTTCCAACTTCCAACCTATTTGCAAGATCCTAGTTCGGCTTATATTAAAGTCTAATAACAAGCTTCGAACCTATTTCGAGAGTTAGGTTCTGTTTCACTCTAATATCGTATCACCCGAACTATATATTTTTCTAAGTTCTAGCCATATTCAAAAATCACATCAGCCGAACATGGTATTGATTTTCCATGAAACACTTAAATTCGGGGTTAGGATTTTTATTACATATGTTTTCTATTGTGCAGCCTTTTCATAGGATGAACCAAACAAAAAAAGTGGAAATTACTAAAAGTGTTAAGAAAGTGAAGTCTAATGATGAAGAATACCAAGGTCCACATTAAACTCATTAAAATCAATGAGATCTTATCTTCAACTTCAAGAGAATGAAAAGAAAAACACAACACAAAAAGAATGAGGTCATTCCGACATCGGACGAAAAAGTTATGGCCAAAACAAGATCGAAAAACTTGAGTGTGCAAAGAGAAGGTTCGAGGTGATAACTCAACAACACGAGCTAGCCTGAACCTAGAGCCTTCAAATCAATATTTTCAAGTGTTTACAGAGAGAGGTACGGCTTGAAAGTGATCTAATCGAGTCAGCCGAACCTGACAACCACCTGGGGTAAATTTCACTTCTCAGGTTCGGCTGGGAAGGTTTGCAAGGTATTAGCCGAACCTGACACTGTTCTGGGACGTATTTAATACGCATTTGGGTTTCGGCTAAAAATTGACATTTACGGTTTAGCCGAACTGTTCATAGACACTTTCAGGGTGAAATTTCAAGAACAGTTCGGCTCAAAACTCAACTCAATTATCAGCCGAACCCGCTACTGTAATCGTCAAAAACCCTAAGTTTTTATCAATTTAACCCATTCAATCCATGAAAAATAACAATTAAAAGATTAGGTTTGTAGGGAATACCTTCTTATCCTCATTTCAATATTTGGAGCTTCAAATGGTTGAATTTCCGATTCAATTTCTGGTTCAATTGTAGTTTTTACACCTTAATCTTCAATTGGTTCTTCTTCTTTAATTCATGGATTGGAAGAGGATTTAGAACACCTGACGTTTGCTTTTTTCTTTGTACGATCCATTATATAGTTCAATTTAACCGATGATCAAATTTTCACGAATCGATAATTAATTACGGTGATGATGAAAAGAAAAATTCCTAGAGAAAAGGAAGGTGGTTTGGATGGAGGAAGAAGAAGAGATGTTTAGGATAATTTTTTTTTTTGATTTTAGGTTCAAGGGTATATAGGTAATTGAACTACCCAATAGACACCCCTTATAAGGTCACCTAGGATGGGAAAACTATTTTGTATGCCTTGAAAGTTTTTGGTATGCCCAAAATCAAGGTTCTTAATTAGGTTCTTTTCCTTTTCCCTCCTTATTTGGGTTGTTTTTTTGGCTTTTGCCTTGACTGTAGTTGTTGTTTTCTTGGCGGTCTGTTGTTGGGTCTTCCTAACAGATTTCCTTTCTTTATAAAATTTAGTCAATATGACATTTTAGATCCTGAGCTAATGTAGTTGCTTAAAGGCCTCAAATGGATAAAAAGAAAATTTGACAAACCCACTGACCACATAATCATCAGGTTTCAAACTATTTTTCTTCGCCTTATCAGCCAATTGTTTGATCTCTTCACCGATTTTGGACAAACCCTTCTTGTATTATGTGTCATTAATTATAAAAGGGAGTCCTCATTGAGTAATGGGTGATATTTCTTTGCTTAATATGAATTTTCATCTTGGACAGTGAATTGAGATGTTGGAGAAAACTCAAAGCAGTATAAACCCTTGCATATGAATTGTTCAATTTTCGTTCACTTTTAATAATGGGTTTCAACTGTAAACACACTACTCTATTGTTCTTTTATCAATACAACTTAACCTTTTCTGCTTCGAAAAAAAAGGTGTAAACATAGTGCTGTATCTGATAACAAATAATTAAGCTCTATTCCACATTTTTTATTATACTTCCAATTCCATGTACATGTATCAAATGCATCGCAAAAGAGCGATGAGTTTTTTTCGAAATGGGGATTATGTTTCGTCATTCCTTAATATCATTCACAACTCTTTTATGTTATTTTTATCTGAAGGTGTAACTAAAAAACTGAAACTGGAAACCAAAAGGGGTCAAAGTAGTTTCATTTTCGAAGGGTTTGGCTGGAGTTGGATCCGCCCATACCATGTGTCTCTCCTGCTTAGGATCCACGACGTCTTTTTGTATCTAATCCGTTGTACAACAAGTGAAATTGAGATGATATTTCATAAGAAATTTGTTACAGCTAACTAAAATATACGAAATTAAGGTCACAGACTATTCTCAACGTACAACATGTGTTGTAAATTCACATTTAGGACATGACTGAAGTTTATAAGTATTTCTATCATGTATCCACACACCAGAGTCCAAAGCTATTGATGGTTTTCCGAAGCAATCTAAATAACTCGAATTTTTCTTTTCTTATTTCCTTAAGATGGAAACTTTGAGATGTTGGAGAAAACTTAAGCTAAAAACCCATTACTTCAATTTGCTCCAAAATATTTACAATTAGCTAAATCTAAATAAATAATTTAATCAATTTTTGATATTTTTACCATGGGGTCGTTGGAGGACTATTTATATAGTCGTAGAAGCCAAACTCATCTGGAATTGAATTGCCGGAAGGCTTGTACAATAATTGGAATGTGAACGGATTTCTTTAACACAAGCATAAAGAGACACACTTTATTATGTTAAAAAATCCGAGCAATAATAGTATCAAAACTCAGAGATTAATAACTAAAACCTAGTTTCAAATTGAAGTGCGGTTTGTGACAGATAGAGAGAAAGCACACACAGCTTCAAGCATTTCAAATTTGCAAGAAAATGAACTATGTGTGCTCACTCTCTTCTGTCACGAACCTTCCATTAATCCATACATACCTCCGGGGACGAAGCCTCTTTCATACCATAGGTGGCCTTTGGGCGGGTACCCTATACTTTCATTGGCATGGACTTTGTAAGGCTAATTGAAGAAGATGACAGATAAAGCAAAGCTAATGGTATGAATCCACGAAGGGAGCACCTAATACGGTTTATATAAGGCTCGGTAATGACGAATGTGTCTCGTGGTTACCTTTTTTTCAGTTATTCCTCTCAATACGCCCAATGTGCTAGCTTCAATTGATCATATGTTAAATGAGAGATTTGAAAGGAATTATATAGAACATCAAAGATTTCGATGAATTTTTGGCAACTTTCCTTTGAGATACGAAATCTATTGCAGATTTGCCTTCTTTATGTTGAGATATCCTAATTTATACCGAAATCTGATGGGAAGATTTGCAAGGGAGTAAGAAAAAGTAGGTTATGGAATCTTTATTTTATTGCAAAAAAAAATAAAAAAAAAATAAATAATATCATTTGGTTATAATCACACCAATTAGAGTTAAACATGACTAATGGGATCCTGTAACGCTTGCACTTGTGACGCACCTCACCTGTTCTATAAATCTATGCTTTAATAATATAGTACTTTGTTTCCAAGAAATTGAAAAGAGGGCATGGCATTTAATTTGTTTACTAAACAGCCAATTGCAGTCCGTTACGTATGACGATATAAAGAGATCAAAGTGATTTTCAGGTTGATATCTTTTTTGACTAGAGTTGTTTTAGTTGTTGGAAGAGCATTTTCAGTGTCATCAAAAGACAAGCCAGGCGCAAGCCGATGCAAAGAAATTACCTTTTCAGATGTTGGAACTGAAACCTTAATATTATACTAAACTAGTTTGTCACCCGTGCTACGCACGGGTTTATTCTCACAGATATGAAACATTAGATCCATGTTCCAAAATTAATTTTAATAAAAAAACAATAAAACTTCCAAAAATCAATAAGATTTTCAGTTTTCAGAACTTGATTAAAGATTTCTTCTAGTATTCATATATTCTCTATATTTCTGGAAATAATAGTTTTATCTTTTCATATACTTTGATTAAAGTTTTGTCATTTTCTCTTGATATACCGTTACTTCACCAGTAGATTGGCGTGACTTGATATACCGTTACTTTCACCAGTAGGTTGGCGTGACTTGATAATACTTTTATCTTTTCATATAGTTTTGCTCATTTTCTCTTGATAAACAGTTTGGTGTTTATCGAGACCATGATTACGGTACATGATAAATTCTCCCATTTTGCCATTTTTCTTTTATCTACACAAACCTTAATATATTTCATGCAAGTCTTTGGATTAAAATAAGTTGGAATTTAAATAACATGAAGATAATAAAGAGATAACCATTTTGCCATTTTTCTTTTATCTACACAAACCTTAATATATTTCATGCAAGTCTTTGGATTAAAATAAGTTGGAATTTAAATAACATGAAAATAATAAAGAGATAAGAAAGATAATAGAATTATACATAATGGGTATATGCGTACGTTTTATACCTCATTAAATCAATGTGTGTACAGGAGAAGTAAAACACATGAACCAACGTGTGCCTGTATATATATTCCCATCCCACCCCTAGGTTTTTTGTTTTGTTATTTGGAGTTTGGAATCATCTATCTAACCCCTAGCTGCCTATATGGTCATGAATACTTTATATAGATGCAAATACAGGTTAATAATCAAGAAGTATGGACACAGAAAAAAAAAAATTCTCTCTCAAAAAGTATGGGCTAACTTTAGTATTGCCCACGTGCCATGTAAAATAATCAAGCATCCCTAAGAGCAACTGCAGTGGTGCGAGTATAACCAAAGACCAAATAGGGAAAAAAAGACCAAAATTTGGGTTTAGTCCGTGCTGTGACATAGCAATAGAAGACTAAATTTGGTGGGGCGTAAATTATAAGTACGCCTGGTGTGGAGCGTAAACTTTATCCCCGCCTGGTGTGGGGCGTAAACTTTAAGTTCGCCTGGTTTTGGGGCGAACATTATATCAACGCTCGACTATATTTGGGTTTAGTCTTTGGTCCCGACCAAATATAGTCCGGGATTTGGGTTTAGAGTCTGATTTTGGTCGATAGACGTCCCACTCGTCTCGTTCTCAACCCAAATATTTGAGTTTAGTCGCCCATTTGTGGTTGCTCTAAGCACCTCAAATCATAGCATTGTAAGCAAATGCACCATCTGAAATGACACTCGTAACTGCCACTACCCATACTAAGCACCATGTAAATGGACACGGATACAACCCCATATAGGATTTTAGGATTTTAGGTCAGAGATATATAAGTACTTATCTCGCATCTCTATCGTTTTGCCCACATAACTATACACACCACAAATTCATTTTTATCGGTGAAGGTAACATGAAAGCACACAAATCATGTGCAAGTGATTAGAACTAAAAATTATGTGTCAAGTAAAATGCTTGCCGTATCCCGCATTCAACTATAAAAGTTATGCGTCAAGTAAAATGCCTGCCTTATCCCGCATTCAACTATGCTCTGTTGCTCGAACCTGCAATATGACACCAATTTTAATGAATTTGGATATACATGACACATTCACACATTGAACTGCACATTCTATAATGAAAACTACTTGCCCTACGTACTCTTCGTCTTCTTCTGAAGTAGCCGCAAAAAATTTCTTCATTCAAACTCCAGCATCAACCGCAAATTGTAATTTGATGGTGCCAAGTGGATGGCTCTTGGCAAAGCAATCTTGTCATTTCTCAGCATCATAAAGAGTCCGGGCCGGATAGAGAAGAATTTTAGTGTCTTTATTATGAAAAAATTTCTTCAAGCAATTTTGATACTGAAAAACCGCAGAGGGGTATCAGCAAATGCTCACAGAACAAATCATATACCATTCACTGAGTTCACTTGTTAGTAGAAAAGCATATAACTTGCCATCTTCATGGCCAGAACAAACTGCCCTTGAGAAAAATAAACATTAGCCAAATTTATCCAGACGTTAGCCATTTGAGAAAAAATACTTCCACTTGCAACCTCTTGGACATATATTAAAATAAAATAAAAAAATGATTGGTGCACACAAGTCGACCATAATTCTAACATAGTCAATACATGAAGAAAAATGGCAAGAGAAAGTTGAGCTAGAATTAACCTGGACAAAAATTTCTTCGGAAGCATCAAACCGTTGCTAAGATCGCATATTTAACAAAAATCTGAGAGGAGGGAATAGAGAAGGGTCAATCGCCATGACTTACACCAACTCAAAATAGAGAAATACTACCACTCAGCTTATGCTCATCATTATGAGCGTCATTTTAATCAGTTTTCCTCAGATGTCTTCCATTTAGAAGAAAAAACACACTCTTTAACAATAAAACTTCATGCATTCAATAATCACGGCCACTAAAATATCATACCCGAGTTTATGTCAAAGAAATCTCTAACCCGACAACTTATTTTCGAAAACAAACAAAACGTTCCCCTTCGAGTACACAAAAATTGTCATTTGAAATGCAGTAGATTATGTTAGATGACTCAAACTATAAGACACATCTCACAATATTATGCGGATGCCCAATCAGATTACCCATAACTACCTCCATAATGAAGATAGTTAAACTTTTTGCTTAACTACCGATGAAAAACATCGTTTTAATTGCTAAAAACTACATAATCGATTTGAGAAACTAAACTAACTAATCATGGTCAGCTTACTGATCTCAACCATAACAGAGAAACTGATCGACTAATCATGCTCAGCTTACCCATGACTATCTTAAATACCAAAATGATTTATAGTAAGCTCATCTAAAAAATTGAATTTTGCCAAAAAGGTTTTCCCTCGCGGCACTCAAATGCTGACTTCAACCATAGCAAACAAATTCAACTGATTACGCTCAGCTCATCAATAACTACTCCTACTATAATGATTCATGCTAAATGTATTCAAGAGTAAAGACAACTATGATGTAAAGTCATGCAGATTACGTATTCTAAAAAAAATAAAAAGATTCATGAACAAATTCAATGAAATCCAACAATCACCTCAGAAACAAACTTTTCTTTTTAATTTTGTCATGGTTAATGTTCGTTTGAAGTAAGTTCCAAATCCATCGCTTTTAAGAAAGTTTACTAACAAAAAATACTTGAAACAACCAATACAACATAATTTATTTACTTACAGATTTTTTGTACCCATTTTTCATTTACTCAACAAAATTATTTGTCAAAACTCCAAAGGCTTGGCGAACCATGTTATTGTGAAGTCATAAGGGACTTCACAGAGGACTTTGAAGCTTCAACTACAGATCGTTTAAAGGGAATCGAATCGATTTGCAAGATCAACGTCAGAAAGGTTACATACGAATCGAGAAAGAAATTGAATTAGATCAATTTTCTAAATTTAAAAACAATGAGAGGTAGAAGAAAAGGAAAATTTGTACTTCCTTTTCCGATATCTAGTATTTAGTTACTTCATCACAATAACAAAGAAGATTCTAATTATTTGGATACATGTGCGAATGGAAGAGAATTTGGATCCTTTTGAGCTCTCATGGCGATTGCAATAACACGACAACTTAAAGCACCTAGTAGAGCTTATACTTGTCTAAAAAACAACCAGATCAGTAGGTGAATAATATTTACTATACAATAAAAAGAGAAAGAAAGAAAATCACCTAAACTGATTTCGAATGACAGAAGTAGCATCCAACGATTTTTTTTTTTTTTTTTTTGGTACACCGCAAAATAAACGAAACCATTCATCGAAGAAAGAAACTCGCAAGCTAGAACCAATCTCGGCGAAAGTCATGTCGAAACAAATCTGCGAGCTAGAACTAAACCATTTGTTTATTTTATAATAAAGAGATATAATTTGGTTTCTCATATACGATTCCATAAAAAACAAAATACATATACGAAGATTTCAAATAGACTGAGATTTACCAGTGAGACAATATCATTGAATCTATTCTCATTGAAATACCATTTGCAGTGCCGATACAGCCAATCGATACTTTCCAGGATACCTGCAAAACCATAAAACGGAAAATACCAATATAAAAACACGCTACCAGAGAGAAGCGGTGTCGAGCAATAATGGTCTTGGCTTATGCTTGGGTAGTTTATATTGAAACATCTTTCCCATAAATAAAAACACTTTTTTTGGAAACAACATTATAGTTTATCACAAAGTATCTAAAGTATCTAAAATTCATACTATATTCTTGTTAACGTGAAGAATGAAAATCACAAATTTACTCATTTTATCATTTTTTTACCATAAATTTTCCGTTTTTACTGCATTTAATGAAGATAAAAATTACAATAAAATTACAATAGTTCTGCATGAACAATATTTTGCCGTATTTGCATGTCAAAACTAATAAATAAAATGTCCATTTTTGGATAGCCACTGCACGCCTTACTAATAGACTTTTCTTTTTTGGAATAAAATAATTTCTTAAAAAACAAACCATATTTTTTTTTTGGAATGAATAATGAAATATAATTTCTTAATAATATAGTTTATTAAGAAATAATGAAACGAAATTCAAAATTTTCTTTTTGTTTTTTAGAATAATTTTGTTGTTCTCATCACAATTTTCTGTTTTTTCTTCTTCTTAGGTTTATGATTTTTACTCCTAATGATATTGTATTATTTCTATCTGTACAGGATATTGACAAACCCTTTTGTAAACCCTCGAAAGAAGATTTCTTGATTCATGTGTGACATTCACAAATCAGGTATTTTCTTTTAATCGTCAATATAAATTTTGTATTTTCTTTTAATACCAACTGAAAGTGTAATTGCAATTATTTTCTTTTAACCGTAGTTTGGAGTTGTAATAAGCCAGATTTTATTATAAGAACTGTAAATGGACATTGGATTATTTTTTTTTTAATTCATATGATTGATCGAATTTTATGATGATATCATGATGCACATTGCATATTTAATTTTATCATGATGAAATTGTTTTTGTTTTTTTTGGTAATGTTGAAGTTGTATATACTTATTTTGGTATGTTTCCTACATTAATAAGATTTAGTAATTTTAAATAATTATTTTCAAAAAATGTGATTGGCTAAATAATATTTTGTGGGCCCAAAAGATTTTCTTGAAATTCTATTTGGTTGAAATTTAGAATGGTGGGGCCAGAATCAACCAGAAGCTCCGATTAACCACGTCGCTCGAAAAAACTCTGTTTTTATATAGAGAATTCAAAGCCAAGAGCCAGTAGCCTGTGTATGTCAGAACTCTGAATAATTTCGAAAATGCTAGAAATCCCACACTTTTATACCCAAAAAATTTACAACCCTATGTATCGAGGACCCCTGTTTTTCTCAGGTGGGGTAGGGTGAGGATGAAATCTATGGTGGATAAGAGTGACACATAGGGGTGTCAAATGGTGGTGTAGAAAAGTGGGGATGGGAAGCAGTTTCGGAATAATTTAGTCCGAGCAAATAACCACTGGCATCGCATGTGTAAATCTGACAAGCAAAGTCATGTCTAAAATGTAGACATATAATACTGACTACTGAGGACCGTCATCAGGCAAATCATAAACGAAATTAGAAAGTGAACTGAAGGGTGAAACCGTCTAAACATGCCACTGTGTACAATTAGTACAACAGCAGCAACTTTTTGATGCATAAATGTGTGATGCAAAAGTTAAAAGAGGTGAGAAGAGAGAGTTTGCAAATTACAGAGGATCAGAACCAAATTTATTTTTGAATATGGGGGGTGTGATGACACCCCAATATTACAGCAAGGAAAATTTCAGCTCATCAGTGTTTGGTATAAGCATGTTTAGTTGTGAGACTGCTTGTTGAGTCACAGATGAAAGAATATTCTGAAAGGAAAGCCAATAAACTTACGGTCAAAAACTACAGCAAAACCTCGCAGAAGAGAGAATTATTTGCACCCATACTGCAGTCTCCTCTTCAAAACTAGTGTGATAGAGATCTTCAATAAAAGAAAGGAAGTGACTTAGAGCAACATGGTCTCTGGATTCTCGATGTAGCCTTTAAAAGCTTTTAGCCACTCAGCACCAATCGCACCTTTAATCAAACATGGCAGCAAATAGATGATCAGGTTTTTAAGAGAACAACAAAATTGAAATTGAAACTATCGCCTTGCTGTTGCGTTTGATTTTATTTATGTGATGATTATAAAAGCTTAAACAACAAATTGGGATATTTTGTTTCTTAGTTTGAGCTACATACCATCAATTACACGGTGATCACAGCTCAGTGTGACCGGCATGAAAGAGGCAAACTTAAATTGATCAGGACCGGCTCCAGGCACCACTCTTTTCTCAGCTGCTCAAAGTGAAGGTGGAAAAGTAAATTAAGGGAGAATTAGGGTGACATAAGAGACAAACCATTAGGAATATAAAAGAGTTGCTACATAAAATCTTACCTGATCCAACAGCAAGAATTCCAGCTTGAGGAGGACTGATAATAGCACAGAATTGTTTGACTCCAAAGGGCCCTCCCAAGTTTGAGATGGTAAACGTGCCTCCCTATAAACAATATGACATATTAGATCCTGACCAAATGTAGTTGCTAAAAGCCTCAAATTAATAAAAAGAAATTTGACAAACCCACTAACCTCATAATCATCAGGTTTCAAACTATTTTTCTTCGCCTTATCAGCCAATTGTTTGATCTCTTCACCGATTTTGGACAAACCCTTCTTGTCTGCGTCCTGCAAAAACAGAGGGACGTCTCAGCATGTCATAAAGAAACAATTTCTTCAAGATGCAACCAAAAGACACTTGAACCTGTCAAACTGATGCCAACACTCACCTTGACAACGGGAACAAATAGTCCATGTTCTGTCTGAACAGCAACATTAATATTAACATTGTTGTACCTGGATTAAAGACCATGGGAAAATGTTATAAACATTTAGTAGAACTAAAAGTATAGTATAATAACACTGACATATAAACTTACTGGCGGATGTAATCATTTGTCCAGGAACTGTTACATTGAGGAACTTTGCGAAGAGCCAAAGCAGCAGCCTGCAGTTGCAGTTATAAGTCAATACACTGTCCTTTCAGTAAACGTGTTTTAGTCAGTTACCTTACAGAAACAGCGAAAAAGGTTACCTTCACTACTAGATCATTCACTGAGATCCGTTTCCCACCAGAAGCTTCTTGAACAGAATTAAGTTGGCTTCTCAATCTTTCAGAAAAATAAACACTTAATATTAATAACCATAAATAAGGAGGAACCACATCACAAGAACAGAAGAAACATAAAACTTTGTTTTTCACAACTGATACTCACTCCATTAGTTTGTCGACACAAGAATCAACAGTCAAATAATAGTGAGGAATAGTTTGTTTTGATTGTAGCAGACGCGAAGCTGTAATCTGCAAAAGTAGATATATCAGCTACAGCTCTGTCCCACTTAACGCTAAGACATACAAAAGAAAAAATCTACCTTTCTTATTTGAGTGTGTGGAAGGTCAGTGTAATCCAAATTAGATGCCTGTGTTGTGGCTTTGGCCTTGGGGGCTGATGCCTTGCTAGCTACATCATTAGGTGAAATCTTTACTTAAGCAACGTATTCATTGATACTCAAAAGGAACCCGAACAAGAAAATGACCAATACACAGGAAACAGCATTGAAAAAACTATACCCAAGTAGTCATCAATATCAGCCTTGACAATGCTGCCATCAGGACCTGTGCCTTTAATGCTTGAAATAGGCACCTATTGTGAAGCAGATTCAAATATATAAAATGCGTAAATATTCCAACAAACGTGGTTGCATAAGAAAGCAAAGAAAGATGCCAAATGCTCAGGACACGAGAAACCCATAATGAGTTCTTTTGATATTTGAGTGATAAGAGTTTTTGTCGTAGCAATTGAAAAGAAAGACTAACATTGTTCTCTTCGGCCAGTTTTTTTGCAAGAGGGCTAGCAAAACTGCGACCTTCTGATTGAGGAGGTTCAGCAGCCACTGATTTTGTTGGCTCTGCAGGTTCGCGGGCTCGGCCTCTTTTTGGGTGGGGAAGGTTCAGGTGAGCTTTTTTGCTTCTCCACTGGATGCAGTTGATGAAGCTTTGTAATCAGAAAATTTTGCAATATCATCTTCTTCTTCGACTGTAATAGCGATCACCTATAAAATAGAGAAAGCAGCAGACTACAATATTAATATATAACAGGACATCGTGTTTTTTGAACAGCTAGAAACAGGACTAACATAAAATCAATAAAACCTTTCCTCCACATTCGTGCAACATAAAATATATTGAAAAAGAGAAACTACCACATACAGATAGGCATAAAGTATATGCCTAATATGATGAATGGTTGAAGGCTGGTTAACTGGCCACAGTAAAACACAATCGTGAACCAATAGCACAGGTTACTCAGTGGTATTTGGTACATATATATCCTAAACAGCTGCACTTACTCCTTAAAGCGGACTAAAGAAGGAAAACAAGTGATGTTTGATCAAAAGCACATGTTACAAGATCACTATTCAGTAGTGTATCAGTATTAAATAAGTACCTCGCCAACTTGTATTTCTTTGGCTCCATCATCATGGATGATCTTAGCAAGATACCCATCCTCCATACATTCCATTTCAACCGTCGCTTTATCCTTAGAAAGGCATTAATAAAAAAAGTGTCAGATGTCAAGGCCTAGGCGCATAATTCAACCTTCAAAGTACTCAGCCAAACAGTATCATCGTATAACAAGAACTTACTGTCTCTATTTCACATAGTACTTCACCAGTAGAAACTTTATCGCCTACTTTCTTCAACCACCGTGCAACGTTACCCTGTATATTTTATTAAAGAGTTTTATCAGAAAAAATAAAAACTGGATGCAGCCTAAATGTTGTCAGGCGCAATGGAAGGGTAAACTACCTCAGTCATTGTAGGGGAGAGAGATGGCATTCCTATTTCTTGATGTGGAGGAAGAGCTGAAAACAAAATAGAACATAATATTATAAATTTGAACAACTAATTATCAACTCAAATGGCATTATAAAAACATCAACAGTGCATAGGTGAGAAACAAGACATGCTTCCAGAGCTGAGCTAAGGGAGTAATGGTCATTCTAACAAGAAAACAGCCAACAAATGTCTAACCCACGAAAAAGGGACTCAACGAGACAACAATCACATTCTCCCAGATTCTTCCACTATTCTACCGTGTGAATTGATTCTTTAAAAAAGAATTGTACTTCATTTGATAACTTATAATTTCATTTATGACCAATTTAAAGCGAGCAAAGATAGCTAGAGGCATCATCTAACTGCAGAAATACCAGCAGAAACACACTTTCACTAACATTCACATTAAATTTCTTAATCCAGAACATAACAAACAGCATACACCACAACCGTACCTGAATCTGAAGCAAAACCTCTTCTCGAATACAATTGCGAACTACAAAACCAAAAACACAAAAAATAAAAAACCCATAATTCCCCATCAAAAAAAAGAAATTGGAAACTCAAAATAGAGAACCCAAACAACAAACCTCGAAAAAGCATTTCTCGAAATCGAGTTGTTCCCAATTCTCATTCTATTCGATACGCTTCCAATCGAAGATGCTCCAATTGAACCTCCATTTATTTTCCCAGGCTGTTGATTAATCCTTACAAGATCTAAAACATAACCATATATGAATTCAAATTAAAGCCACCATATCTGAAAATTCTACAATCTTAGCTAAAACTAAACCCAATTTCATATCAAATTACGATTACTTACTGTCGCTTTTAATGGAGGAATTAACCTCTGTCGAAAACATACGAACAAGAACAGAAGATGAAGATTCATTTCGCAGTAGCTTTAACTGAAAATTGAATCAAAAAAATCATGAAAAAATTAGGTCAAGAATCTGAAAATGGGATATCAAAAATTGAGATTCTGAATACAAATCGATTGGAGATGAGAATCTGAGAATCGTACCTTTCTGGAATGACGAATCAGATGAGATGTATATGTCATGGTGATTGATGATGATGATTGAAGATTGAAGATCTTCTTTCAATTTTTTGCACCAGTGCTGCGGATTTTGACCTAGAAATTTTTATTAGAGAAGGAGATATTTATTTTATGAAGAAGAATAAAATTGATTAATGGCTTCTGCTTTTTGACTCTTTTGAAGGGACACTGACCGATACCGACGGGACAGTTTCGGCTTTAAGTCATATAAGTGGAAATTTGGCAGGCCCGCTGGCTCTGGGTGTGGTGCGATCAGGTCGGTTTCGGGACCCAACTGAGAAGTGACTGGCTTTTTGTGTGTCAAAGGGTGATCTCAAATATCCCTTTGATATGTTGTTGTGACATGAGTTTAGGCCTATTCATATGCACATGTCAAAAAAAAGTTGTTTAGTGACAAAAAATTGTTTAGCTTTTGTCAGTATTGGACCAAGAGTAGTGACGGGCTTTTGTGTGTCAGGGTGATCTCCCTTTGACATTTTGTTGTGACAGGAGTTTGAAAGGACAAAGAAGAAATTCTGCAACTTATGATTAAAGAACATGCTATTGTGACAGGAAGAAGAATCAAACACAACCAATCGTCATGAAAATGGAGAAATTTTTTGATGGGGGCGTTTTTTGAAGGGGGCATGGGGGACCAATGATATGTTGAAACATGTCATTGATATTAATGAATTTTGTTTCCAAAATTATAAAAGAAGTGTATTTTTGGAGATTGTATGGTAGATCTCATGGAATTATTATGAAATCACGAAATTAAATATTATAAATCATGTAACTAATAGGGTAGCTAGAAACATTGCGAGATTGTATGGTAGATCTCATGGACACCAAAGCTAGTCTGGAATCAACTTAGGATCTCTATTCTTTTGTTTCAGCAATTTTCAATAGGATTACAGTATTGAGACTCATCCCAATCATATTACCAGTGTAAATGATGTGGTGGCTTAAGCGGTTTAAAGCTTGGTTGTATTTAGTTTTCGGATAAATAAAAAACATCAAATTCTCTGCTCGCTGATATTCGCCACACTCTGTTATGTTTCCTGTTAATATATTGAACTTGTAATTGAGGAAGATTTTATAATAAAGATTTCACCATCATGATAGTAATTTCCGTTAGCAGAGGCAAATCTGCGTTTTCGTAGTTAACAATCTGCGCTAGTTGCTTCGTAGCTATTGGTAGAATATTAGATAACCAACTCTAATAAAATTGTAAAATTATTGCTAGTGGGTTGTATAATTGATGCATGTGGCAAAACAAATGTCTGGTGTCACCAATGATACCAATGGGTACTGAAAAACCACATTATTACATGGGTTAGTCAAATGAGATTTCAGATGATTTCTAGAGAGTTTCTGAATCTATTGTTAGTCCATAGATATTTTCGGAGAGTCTACTAATGTCTCTTGTTATTGGTTGGAGACTTTTTTAGAGTCATTTAAAGTCTATGAAACTCCATGTTATGGAATTAGGATTTCATAAGAGTCATTCCAACACCCCTGTTATTCCAAGGAGAATTGAAAATCATTGATGTGTTGTTTTCGGAGATTTGGGGAGCCTTTTTTAGGAAAATAGGCATGGTAGAAATTTCTCCCGATTTTGGAAGACTATGAAATTTGGGGATTTTTTTTTTCTTCTATAAGAGTATGACAAAAAAATTTTTCTCTTTTTTTGTTTGAGATGATGACCCAGAACGGGTCATTTTCTATAATCTAGCCGACCTCAAATGAATTTTTACATCTACTCTCTCTTCTTCTTTGTCCTTGTGTATACTGATCGAGCATTCTCTTTTCCAATGCAAATCACAATTGTCTTTCCCAACCTCGAGAAGTTTAGTAAATCCTTTCTCATAAGGAGCAACCCAATAATCTCCCGAACACATATTTTACTAGGTATTCATGGTACTTTAATTAACATTATAACATATTTTACTAGGTATTTATGGTATTTTAATTAACATTATAACGTGCATGATTAAAAAAATTGAAAGATGTTTTGAATATTTAAATTTTTTATTTTGTCTCTATAAATCACAGAGAATCTTCACAAATATCTTTTTTTTTTGTCTCTACAATTGACAATGACTTTCTAAAATACACTTAGAGAATCACTAAAAATCTCTAGATTTTCAAAGAATCTCAGGGAGTCACTCAAACAAAAAATCTATAAAAGTCTATAGAAATCTCATTTAATTACCCTTTACCTCCTTGTTAGTAGGTGGAATATGTCATATCGGCTTGATGAGGATCAATTAAAACGCTAGAAACTTTGGAAAGTTATCAACATCAAAAGAAAATTTGGAAGCTGCCGCCTTACGGTATTACTTGGGACATATGGAAGGAGTTGGAATTTATGGTGGTCGAGCAAAGTCTTACCATGATTTGTTTATGGCAGTTAACAAAAAATTATGCTTATGGTGCTCGAATGTTTCAAGGATCTCTCAGTTCTTTTTGAATTCGAGGCCATAGTAATTCTGTAATTTCCTTTGATTTTCCCGTTGGTTTCTGCTTTGCAAAATTGAGTTAGAGAAGTTGTAACGGAAATAATCATAGCAACGATTATGTCAGATCGGCTTCATGTATCAGTGCCTCATACCAATTCTTTTCTTTTGAAGCATGCCACATTCCATATGTAAGTAGAGATCGTTTTTCAGCAGAGCTACGCCCATGTCCCTGAGTAAATCCCACCAGACACAGCAGTTTCTGATATTTAGATGACCCTATACATAAATAGTTTGGAGTGCCTTTTTTTCTCTTACAGATTGTATATTTTTCTTTTTACATTTAGAATGTTTACTTTCAGCCGATATGACCATTTTATTACACATATTAATACAATACAAAAAATCAAAACATAATATTTGCATTAGACATGAATTTACTATCAAATGATCCGAAACAACAATATAATATCACATATTTTGCAGCTGCACACAGGAAATCAAAATGCATCTTCTTAGAGGCTGCTTGGAGTCCAGAGCATGTAGGAAAAGCAAAGGTCTATGGGAAGCTGTCAAGTGGGTTGAAGAGTTGCAGTTAGTGAATGTTTCGGTTTGAGATGGATTCGCAAATTGTGGCTGATGCAGTTAACAAAAACAACACAACAGTAGACCGGAGACTTCGAAATTTGCTCTTTGATATCAAATCGGTCTTCTCTAATTATAGTTCTTGGCAATGCAATTATGTACCCAAAGAAAAAAAATAAAGTGGCAGACATTGTAGCTAAGTATGCCAGAGTTTCTCGTGTTAGTAGTGTTTGGTTATTAGCTACCCCCGAAATTATTCATAATCAGATTCAGGAAGATGCAAACATTGTAATTTCTGAAGTTTAATCAATACATTTCTTGTTTCAAAAAAAAAAAAAACATGACGAACAAATTTAGTTCCAAACTTCAACCTATTTATTTATGAAAATAGTACTCATTCACATAGGTACAAGAAATTATGAAATAGCCATTAGTCCATTTCACTGTAAAGAGGGCTGTATTATTTTTAGATTTTTAAGGCGTGATTGGTATTCATGAATTAGTTGAACCAGAGGAATTCTTAGTAGAGACTTTGGCTTAAGAATGTTCTCTTATGTCGGCACATCTACGACTGGACGCCTTGTGCTCCTTTCAGAGACGGGCCTTGTGCTCGAGCACAACTGACAACCCTTTAGAGCCGGGCCTGCAACCAGACCAACCCTGCTGCTGATCCCACCGCCATTCCAACGGTGAGATCTCATCTCACTTGGAGATCGGAGAAAATAGGAGATTCAACTCTCCCTAGGCCTATTCTAAGTTCTAACTTGTTGCCTCACGAGAAATGCTCGAAAGGAAAGATATATTACCTTGCATTTTTAGGCGACCCCAAACGAATTCCAGGGCGACACTAAAGACAAAAAGGTCACCTAAACGTAAATCTAAGCTACCCCTTATCTTCGATTTTTCGAAATGGCCAATATGCCCTTACATAATCGTAGCCAACACCATAATCGGTAGGTTTAGGTGAATCGGTGAGGTTAAATTGAAACTATACCACGGATTATTGTGTAGATACTTTGGCTAATAATCCCTTTTTATAATCGGGTAGCTTATCCAACTTGTAAGACTACCGATTATAAGGAGCCCCATATTCAACCTTGGCCAAATTCCATAGGTTTTCAGTGGTGAGAGCTGAACCATAACCACTTGGCTTGAGTTGTGGATGTAGCCATAATCAAGCATAATAGGTTACATACACCGCCCGATTATAAGTTGCCCCAAAATGAGTTTTTTCTAAAATCCTTCATGTAATGAATTTTGAAATCTACCATAATCGGTAGGGTATATAATTATATAACCCAACGATTATAACAAGCCCAGGATCCAACCTTTGCCATAATCACTTGGTTCGTGTACCATGACATACCAGCCATAACCACTTGGTTCGTGTTTTGGATGCGGCGTTAATCGGAGTTAAATATATTACCAAACCATCCGATTATGGGTTGCCCTAAAAATGAGTTTTTCTAAAATCCTTCATGTAAGGGAGTTTGAAATATACCATAATTGGTAGAGTTAAAAACTTAACAACCTACCGATTATAAGGAGCCCCTATCGAACCCTGCCAAATTCCATAGGTTTGAGTGCATGAACAGTTTAACCATGTGGTTCTTGATTTGGATGTAGCCATAATCGTAAGCCAAATAGGTTCCTCAACCTACCGATTATAGGTTGCCCCAAATTTAGTTTTTTCTAAAATCCTTCGTGTGATGAATTTTGAAATCTACCATAATCGGTAGTCTATACAATTTAACAACCTACCGATTGTAAGGATCCTCAGATCCCGAACCCTTGCCAAATTCCATATGTTTTGAGTGTGGGAGCCGGAAGCTTAACCATGTGGTTCGTGATTTGATGTAGCCATAATCGTAAGCCAAATAGGTTCCTCAACCTACCGATTATAAAGTTGCCCCAAATTTATTCCTTGACGAAATCACAAATTTTGGGATTGGAGCTACTATGTTCCTGAGAGAGTCTCGTGAGGTTGTTTTCCTGGATTATTATAGAAGTAAGATACGCGTTAGGCACAAAATCGATATTAATGTTAGTATAATATCGTTACTAAGCTTCCGATTGCTTTATAATAATCGGGCACAAAAATAACTAGATTATGTAAGGGGCATTAACGTATTCTCCAGTGATTTTGGTCATCCCTTAACGGTGTATATAGGTTGGGAAAAAAAAGTCGCCCCTAACTCGCTTTGGGGTCGCCCTAAAAATGCCTGAGATATATTAGTAATAAAACTAGTTTTGAAGAATAACATCAAACACATTTAAATTTATTTAAATAAATATCGAAATTAAAATATCCTAGCTTGTAGGATAGGAAAACAAAAAACCACCCACACACTAAAACTTGAATTGGTTGTTTTGGCAATTTTCGTGTTCTTCCGAATAATGGAGGTACATGCAAAACAAAACTGGAGGGCACAAAGGGCAGCTCAATCAAACATACTCTTACCGAAAGAACTCGGCTAAGATATGATAGACTGACGCCAAATGCTCGATCGGCTGCATCCAAAATAGATCCTTCTTGAGATATTTTATGATAGTCGGGTCTTGACGCAGGCCTGCGTCATGTTTTAACACCCGACACTAACTATACTAACTTTTTCGGCTTTGGCTATAAAGCAAATGTTAAAAGTCCCTGATGGGGAGCCGAAGGAATGCTACCCAAGAAACAAGGATGAGAGAGTTGTTCATATCCCTTGGTTCTAATGTTGTAAGCCCAGATGAACTTTTTGTAGCAAAGTATAACCACATTTTTGTCAACCGGATTAAAACCTAAAACCTGAATTTCATTAATAAAATCAACTGTACTTTCTACTCCGACCAACAAAGATTTCATTTGTGCTAGCATATCATATAACTTGATATCCGTGTGCTTGTGCAACGAATTCCCATATTCGTTGAGTACCAAAACACTCAAACTTTCCTCCGTATATATGATTGTAGCATAACATATCAATCCTTCTGATTGCCCTAGACATTGACTTAAACGCTTGTCATAATCCGTCTCCCGGTCAGACAATCTTATCAACTTACATTCACTGCCATAAGTTTCATAGTCGTTGTTTCCATCAACATTGATAGCTAGAATTGTGTTGGTTAACTTTTGCATCCAGTAGAAAACACCATTATGGGTAACAAGATTGTCACTAGTGGAACATGTCCAAGTATTACAGGGAGGATATAAAACTTCGTAGCGTTTCCATTTACCCAAATCAGAAGAAAATATAACAACTTTGAATGCCCTTGATTCTTCAACTTTCAATACACGAATAACCTGATAACGCGTAGGAACTAGTGATGATGAAAAACGACATCCATCACATGCGAAACCAGTCATAACCAAATATTATTCTTTTGGTGGTGGTGGTGGTGGTCGAGTAAAACCCGTTTCTTTGTGAGTGGATCACAAACATAATAAGTCATCTGATTAATATAACTAGTTGTGCAGAGAACCAACCCATTACTTGAACCAATAATAAATAATCCATCTGTTAACAAGTCTTTTATAGTATTCGACAAGTCATAGTTTTCCTTTAAAAATCCAAAAGAGAACCCACTTTGAGGATGAGATAACGGGACTTTATATCCTTACTGGATATTACTAGCATAAACTAATGTCCATGATGAAGTGTTGAGTTTATACCAGTCGTAGATAAAATTAGGGTTTGATATTACAGATAACCATAACTTAGAAACACACCTTAATTTGAAAGTTGAATTAAAACGAAGACGAAGAAAGATCTCATACCATGAATCCTCTGTTAGAGACGTTTTACCAAGTGTTTGGATGGATGAAGTACGTGAATTTGAAGAAGAAGGAGATGAAGAACCCATTAACCTAATTCTCTTCATTGTTATTTGCTCCGGGAAAGTTCTAGGCATGATTTTATACAAAAAATTATAGATGGCGGGCAGAAAGTTCTAGGCTTCTAGCTAATCTAGGAAAGCAAGCACTTGCAGTTGCAGAATCCTTTTTTGTATAAAATCATGACTGACTAATTAAACGGGGCTCCCTAGAAACTACACTAGGAATCTAGGATGCAGGAGCAGGAAATGTGAACAATGAACTGGTAGAAGGAGAACTAGCAGGTATGGGAACAATAGTTTCAGCAGATGGGGAGGAGGCGCCAACAGCTCAATATCTGTAAGACAGCTCGGTTTATGTTCGCTTTAAGACTTAATTTCCATGTTTGTCTCAAACAAAAGATAAAGATGCATATAACGCAGAATCAATGTTGAGCAACTAAAAAATCTCAATAGGATTATTTGAATTTTAGTCGCACTTGCTTATATGAACTTTACAAATGAATGGTATTGTACGTACTGCTTTTCTTATGCTAGCTCACTGAATACTATCGTCAGAACTTTACACAATTTCGGACAAGACCTTTGTCAGTTTTAAGGGATGAGTAAAATATAACTACAGATTTATGCTGCACAAGTATAGGTTATGCTCTTCCAAATAAGGAGTCGCCTCTGCTCTGCAAGTATCTCAAAAGAGAAATTTTCATGTCAGGACCAGATTGTAATGATCAACCATCAGAAACTGAATGAAAAACTGAGCAGGAAAAGTGTCATTACAGTAAATCCCATTTTTTCCTGTAGTGCCGGTGCTAATTTTCCTCCTTGCAGCTAAGCATGCAATTTTGATGATTGGGAGAGAACTTAAGCAGTCAAAGACGAAGGGAAAGTCTTACAATCTTCTTTTGCATTTTCAATCGCAAACTTCAGCATGATGCTTCCGACACCTTCTTGACGTGCACTTTTAGCAACAATTACCTTCGAGATTATGCCATATTTCTGTGATCCTCTTTTTCCGAAGGTCCTAAACAGATTCACAGGCTTCATAAGTTCCTGGCGGCAATCAAGGGATTCAGCTCTTAGGTGATACTACTAAAGATTTAGTCTTTCATGCTTATGTCTACTCTTATTACCACGTGATCCTGATATGAGATGCAAAACAATTCACCTGATACATTGAGTTTGGCTAAATGAAGGATTTCTTAATGAGGGATTTAGAGTTAGGTTAAACCATTCACCTTCAGAGATAGGCTAAATGAAGGATTTCTATCCAACCATTCACCTGATACATTGAGTCTTCTGCTGCTAAACTACTGAAATCCTACTTACAGAATTAAGACCTTTGACCATGTATTTGCTATCTCCTTTGAAGAAAACCTTGTCATCCTTAGCCTACAAGATAGTTCCTGCAAGGGGTCTGGAATCATACAATCTGCTTGTATTCTTTGAGCTAGTTATGCTTTTCCCCTTGCCAAAATATTCACTAAGTGGAGCTACATCTCCTGCTATTCTGATTCATTACACTCCCTTAAATACTAAAAATATTTACTGAACCATAAAATTCAAGGTTTATTAAGTTCACCGAACACCTGCTCGGAAACTACAATGCTTATATATATTCAACTGATAAATTCGAAACTTCTCACCTCTTTTCTACACCCTAATATTCAACTAAAAATTGTTGAAGCTTTACCATCCAAAAACGGAAGCACAAAAAAAAAAAAAAAAAATTAAGAAGAAAAATAAGGCTAATGCTTGTAATGTGAGTTCTGACAGCAAACATGGAATGTAAACATACCGGTGCAAGATAAAACTATAAAATAAAATTGGATGGACTAAAACTACCAGCCGAGTAATCCCATGCAAGTGGAAGTCCCTTTCTGCTAATGTATCCGTAACTCCAAAGTCTTAAGACTAGTGTTTGACCAAGAGACGGGTGGAATTATTGTCGGCCTTGGCCTTAAAGCAAATGTAAAAAGTCCCATATGAGGAGCTGAAGGAATCCTACCCAAGAAAGAAGGATGAGAGAGTTGTTCATATCCCTTGGTCCTAATGTTGTAAGCCCAGATGTACTTTTTGTAGAAAAGTATAACCACATTTTTGTCAGCCGGATTAAAACCTAAAACCTGAACTTTTCTAATCAAATCAACCGGACTTTCTACTCCAACTAACAAAGATTTCATTTGTTCTAGCATATCATCAAATTTGATTTCCTTGTGCAAGTACCAGTCTTCCTCCAGTACCCAAACACTCAAACTTCTCTCTGTATATCTGATTACAGCATAACAGATCAATCCTTCTGATTCCCCCAGACATTGACTCCGATATTTGTCGTAATCCATCGCCTGGTCAGGCAATGTAACCAAACTACATTCATTGCCACAAGCTCCATGGTTGTTGTTGTTTCTATTAACATCGAAAGCTAGAATTTTGTTCGTCAACTTTTGCCTCCAGTAGAAAACACCATTATGGGTAACAAGATTGCCACAAGCGGAATATTTCCAAGCAACATTAGGGGGACATAAATCATTATAGACTTTCCATTCACCCAAATCAGAAGAAAATATATCAACTTTGAACGAGCTTGCGCCTCCAACTTCCGGTACACGAATAACCTTATAACTGGTAGAAATTAGTGATGATGAAAGACAACATTCATCACATGTGAAACCAGTCATAACGAAAGTTTCTGGTTTTGGTGGTGCTGGGAGTAAAACCCATTTCTTAGTCAGTGGATTACAAACACAATAAGTCATCTGATAAATAAAATCATTAGTGCAGAGAACCAACCCATTACTTGACCCAAGAATAAACAATGCATCTGTTAAGTCTTGCATAATAATCGACAAGTCATAGTTTTTCTTTAAAAATCCAAAAGAGAACCCACTTTGATGATGAGATAAAAAGTTTGAATTCATCTCAGGATACGATAACGTGAATTTAATTCCTGGCGCGAAAATACCAGCATAAACTAATGTCCATAACGAAGTGTTGAGCTTATACCACTGGTTAATAAAATTAGGGTTTGACAGTAAAGATGACCATGCCTTAGAAACACACCTGAATTTGAAGATTGGATTAACAGGAAGATGAAGAAAGATCTCATACCATAGATCATCTGTTAAACAAGTTTCACTAAGTCTTTGGATGGATGCAGTAATTAAATTTGAAGAAGAAGGGGATAACGAACCCATTAACCCAAATTATTTGCTCCTTGAAGAACACAAGGGCACTGCATTATTTATAGTAAAACAATAACTAAAACTAGGAAACCGGCCTATGTTGCGCGGACACGGACACCGGACACGGTTACGACACGACACGGTTAAGGGGACACGTCAAATCTCAAAAATACGGGTTGCGGGGACACGTTATATATATTACTCACATCATTAAAATGAAATATTACTACAATCTACACAACAAAATAATTACTCTTATTTTTAAAAATATTTGATTACTAATTATATAAAATTAATAATAATGTAATAATGGTAAAGTTTTTCATGAATAATGCTTGGATTTGACTAAAACAAGAATAGATTAGCATCACATTTAGTTTATTTTGATTTTCCAAACCAAAATAAATCATTAATGACGTGTCCGAAAGTGTTCAATTGGTGTCTGCAAAGTGTCCAATACCAATTTTTACGCGACACGTGATGTGGTGTGTCCATCGAGTATCGGGAAGTGTCGTGTCCGTTCAAGTGTCCGACACGGTTAAGGCATCTTTCTTGAAGTGTCCGTGCAACATTGAAACCGGCGAACAAAGACTTGCAGAAGGTGGGCAGTAAGTTCTAAGGCTTCTAGCTAATTTAGGAAAGCAGGCACTTGCACCTGCAGAAGCCTTTTTAATTTTTGGGTTTACTGTGTCAACTATAAAATCATGACTTCCTAATTAAACGGGGCTCCCTGGAAACTACACTAGGATGCAGGAGCAGGAAATGTAGAAGTAAGTGAAACAATGAACTGGTAGAAAGAGAACTAGCAGGTATGGGAACAATAGTTTCAGCAGATGGAGAGGAGGCGCCAACAGCTCAATCTCTGTAAGACAGCTCGGTTTATGTTCGCTTTAAAACTTAATTTCCATGTTTATTTCTCAAACAAAAGATAAAGATGCATATAACACAGAATCAGTGTTGAGCAACGAGTAAAAAATTTAAAATAGCTATTCCTTTATTTGAATCTTAGTGACCCTTGTTTATATGAACTTCACAATGAATGGTACCTGCATGTACTGCTTTTCTTATGTTAGCTCTCACTGAATACTATAGTCAGAACTTTACAAAACTTCGGACATTGCCTTTGTTAGCTTTAAAGAATTGAGTAATATCACTATAGATTTATGCTGCACAAGTATAGGCTATTTTCTTCCAGATGAGGAGTCGCCCCTGCAAGTATCTTTAATGAGAAATTTCTCATGTCAGGACCAGATTGTAATTGATCAAAATTGACCATCAGAAACTGAATGAACAACAGACCAGGAAAAGTGTCATTTTTACAGTAAATCCCATTTTTCCTGTCCAGTGCCAGTGCTGGTTTGCTATCCTGACGGGGTATGAAACAATACCTGCTTTATACCTGACACATCACATTCAAGATTATCAGTTGCATTAATTAGTTTTCCTCCTTGCAGCTAAACATGCAATTTGGATGACTGGAAGAGAACTTAAGCAGTCAAAAGACGAAGGGAAAGTCTTACAATCTTCTTTTGCAGTTTCAATCGCAAACTTCAGCATGCTGCTTCCGACACCTTCTTGACGTGCACTTTTAGCAACAATTATGTTCGAGATTATGCTATATTTCTGTGATCCTCTTTTTGTGAAGGTCCTAAACAGATTCACAGGCTTCACAAGTTCCTGGGCAATCATGGGATTCAACTCTTAGGTGATTCTCAACATCAAATTAGCGAACTTAAATTAGAAAATTATCCAAGTATAATGCACCTCGGGAGAAGTCTTCCCCTCTAACAGGTACTTGACACGAAAATCAAGAATTCCAATGATATTTTTAAGCATTGGATTAAGCACATTCTCGCCTTCCATACTTAGAATAATAATATCACATGAATGGTTCTAAATAATGTGTCGTACATCGCCTTATTATAACATAAAACTCCTGCATGGACAGTAAGCCAAGAAGCTGCATCATTCTCGTGCGATGCATCTACTAGGTTCCACTTTCCAGTATGTATAAATGTAGTTTTACCTGCTCGGCGCATTGCTTTCTGTAGCTACCATCATATCTGTGTAACGACAGGAAGTATCAAGATTATAATCTCGACAGTAGTCCTATGAAGCCAAATAAACTAACACTTTTTTCATGAACTCAAAATTAAAATTTCCTGTTTTCACGAAATGAAATTCAGTTGTCAGATATCATAATACAAACCGGTCGTGTGATCGATCTTCATGCTGATGGCTACTCAAATAAACCAAACTAGACCACCTTCAAAATCTAATTTGGAAAAAAAAAAATTAAAAGCAGAATTTCAAAATTGCCCAAAAACTCTTCATCATGTTTGCTTCTTTTAACTACATACTCTCAATATCTGACGAAATCAAGCACCACGATGTTCTTCGTTTCTCGGATTATCGGTTCTTCTTCATTGTAAGACGAAAATTCTTCATTGTTTCTCCGCAAGTAGTACTGAACCAAATTTCCTATATCATATACACAGTCAAACAACTAAGAACACAGAAATGCATGACTCTAGCAATATTCAAGAACCCAAAGATTGAATCTAGAATAGGATTAAGATAATGAACTCAAACAAGAATTGATTTACTAGCAGACTGTTGAAGAAAATGCAAGAACTTGGGATTGACTTCCCTGAAACAAATGAACAAAACCAACAAAGAATTCATGAAAAAGAAAAACCTAGAGATTAAAACAGAATATACTCTACTCACATTTTGCAGGAGAAACATGAACAGATTTGGACAACACTTGTGCAACCATGATATCCTGATTTGATCTCCCTGCAAACAAACACATATAAATTAAATTGATAGAGATATAGCCTACAGATGTTGTCAGAACTAATATGCCAATATCAATAAAAGGGGCACTGTGCAACTTGGCTTAGCTGCACTACTTAATCAAATGCTTGATCCAAAACAATATTTATCATCACATTACCAAGTGGAAAAAGGTCAGTCCTGTAACGCTAAGGATTGAGATTTGAGTTTAGTCGTTGGGTGCAGTAACTTGGATTCTTTGTTAACAAACAAACATCATTAATTACAGCTTTAAGCGTTCCCTGCATATGAAAATTGTAAAAAGAAACACAAACAAAAACAAGAACAGAAGATTGATTTCGCAGTAGATTTTGGAGCAGACATTCAGATATGTGACTTATGCATGGTTTGGTAAAACCCGAACAAGAGTATTTATTTACTCATCTGAACTCTAATGTTATCAAATTTGAGCTAATGTTATTGTCTTAGTTGGGTTTTAAAACACCAGCTTTCCCCCTTGTTGTCTCCTCCTCTCCATCTGCTGAGACTATTGTTCCCCTCCTGCTAGTTGTACTTTTGACAATTCATTGTTTCCTTTCCTTCTATATAGTGTCTGATCCTGCACCTACTGTAGGTACTAGTGAATCACTTTCAGCTCCTTCTAGTGTATTCAGTCTGTACCTGCTATGGTCAGTGACCACCCTATGGGGTTTGGTAATTCATTGGTAGATAAATCATGGGGTTTGCTTAGTTTCTTCTTCTTAGATGTGGGAGAAATCTTGGTTCGTATTACTTATTAATAATAAATATTCTGATAAGTGTGCGACATGTGTTGGGATCGATAGTTATAATAAAATTACATACTGTTTGCCATCTTATGGAAGGCACTACTTTTAGTTTTATACAACTCCTCTATGAGCTTTGCTTAAACCCAAAATCAATATCCATGTCTTATTAACTATCGGGTGGCAGTTCTTAATCATTAAGGACTTAAGGGTTTTCTTTGATAATATACTGTTCTAAAATTCTAATTTTTCTATGGAAATGTGATTAAGAAATTATGTTGGTAAGTTTATTAGTGCCAATTCTTGTTCATGAATTGGGAAGAAGATGAACATTCTTCATCTAGGTCTTTGTCGACTCGGCAATGTGTTTCAGTTCAGTTATGGTTGCACAATTCAGTTCCCATGTCCCCTAATGGCCATTAAATATAAAATATAAAATATAAAATGGAAAAAACGTGCATTTTTAGTTGTACTGCCCAACATGCATGGGTAATTTACAAGAAACCCCCAATCACAACAAAAGAATAAACAGTCAAAAGATTCTGGATGTAAACTGCATAAGGTAATTAATCAGCAACAATTCTCTAAGTTTAAGCATATACTTTTAAGGCTTTTCTTAACTCAGTATACTAGTATATATGTTAGGTTTAATAAAGAATTATTTTATGTTTTTGGAAATTGGGTTTTTTGTATTATTCTACTAGAAAGTTATTTTTCTCAGACCGAAAAACAATAAATTTTGTTCCCAATGCAAAGAATTGTTGTTTTCAATGCAATCAAACAAATAAATCTGTTTCCAATGCAAGAATTTGTTGTTTTTAGTGAACCTTAACACAAGATACGGGTATACAAGATAAGAGAACCTCTTTAAAGGAAAAACCGTATTCGAAAACAATCTAAATTTTGGTAAAGTGTCCATATGCCATAACGTGAGCCCATTATTTTGTTGTTGATCAGCAGCTGAACATTGATTAAATGACAGAGCTTTATACACTGATGTCGCAGAGAAATTCACTAGATTGTTGAGTGACCACCTAATACATTTATCTCCAGAGTAAGGTAATCAAATCTCCTGAGTAATAAATGTCATCCTGTTCCTTTTAATGTTGGAGATGATACTCAGTTGGCAGCTGTCGCGATTAAGAGAAAACGCTTAGAAAAAGAGCACATATTGAACTTACTCTTCATTTTGATTTCCGCCTGCATAAGCAAAGGAGTTAACTGGAAACTAAGCTCTCGAAATAATTTATAGGGCCAAACCCTATCACCCACATTTAGTTTGTCAACGCATCCATGTTTTGGGTCATGCAATTTCTAGATTACTGTATTGCTCAGACCAAAACAAAATCTCACCTCCCTTCTTGAATGACCACATAGGCTGCAAACGTAGGTTCCGTTGATAATTCTCTCATCGTATATGATTAGAAGCTTAGTCCAAGATTCTCGAACTCCATAATCTCTCATCACCCAAATTTCCAAACAAACTTTAAAAATATTTATAAATATTTCTAAATAACCACACAAAGGCACTCATCCAAACTCCCATAGTCTTCGTCCATCCATATCCTAATAGTTCTTTGTTTGTGGCACTTGACCCAAATTTTCACCGCTGATATCAAAAGAGATTATGGACGAGGAATAGCCTCTGTCAGGTGTATCGATAAACCAGTGTAAAGCACCGCTAACGAACACTTCATTACTCGGAAGATGAAACTTACAAGGCACAGTTTGGTAGCAATTCCACGAATTTGATTTTAATGAATAGACCTCTACTGAAGAACCGGCTTTAGGTCTATCAAGGTCATTAAAACTTATTACCTTGTAATCGTCAGAGCGGCAATCATAACCAAAACCATGTATGCGTTTATCTGTTGAGTTTGGTATTTCTTATAATCTCTAGTGGCTGGGTTCCAAATAAGACAAACGAACCTGGGTAGATGATCCATGAACATAAGCAAACAAAAGCCATTACAAGAACCAATCAATTCATATGAGCAATCTAAAACATTGAATGGGCAATCTAGTTTGACAAATTATCATTGTTTTCTCAACAATAATGAATCATAACTTATGAATTTATTATGTTTTCACCTCTACTGTGAGGCCTGTAAAACATGAGCCTAGTGTTGTTTATATGTTTCAATAATTAGGTGCATCTCAACAAAACTAGGATTAGAAATCAATTCAAACCAGAACTTTTGAACACACTTACATGTAAGTACTCGATTTCACTGGTAGCCTTGCGAGGATCTCAAGAGAAATATCTTCTGCAAAACTGCCATCGTTAGATCTCAGCCTTTACTCTTGAGAGAATAAAACTAGGGTTCGAGATGAGAGAAGTCGTTTCGCTCTTACTCTCGTTATATATAGGTAAAATGTACATCTACACGGGCTTAAACAAGCCCATTCAGTTGTCTTTCGGCTGCATGGAACTTTTTTGTTAACACTGGAGTATATAAATCAGTAATGTTTTTAGAGTCGAGCAAGTTATTCCTCCTCGTGCTGGCTTTCGGATGCAGTGCAGTGCCTACTTTTTGATTTTTGAGCTTTAGTTTTTATTCATAGAATAGGCAATGCAGTAGAAACATAAAGAAAAATTGAAAAAATTGAGTTCTGTTTGTTAATTTAGTTGGCTAAAAAAGATTTAGCAGACCTCGAAATGGAATCGATTTTGAACATTGGATCATTCAGTATCTGTTATGATCTAGAACATTTGTGCATCAATAGACAATAAAAGGTCACTAGGATTTCTTCAAAAATAAACCAACTAAATTCAACTACATTGGATCATTCAATATCTGTAGAGCAGCTTTAAAATCCTTCCTAAGAATAAGTTTCTTTCCAACACCATTCAAGAGGCGCAGTCCTGCCCAGAACACCTGCCCTCCACCACAAATTCAAGATGTTGCTTGTGTTCTGGCCTTCACTTTATGTCTGCTTGTGATCCAAAATGTTAGTAATTTATCATTACATTACCAAGTGGTAAAGGTCAAGGCCTGTAAGGCCATGGAAACATCAATCACTACTGCTTTTCGTTCACTGCATACTATCGCAGTATTAAAGAAACACCAACAATACGAGAAACAAAACAGAAGACTGATTCCGCAGTAGATTCAGAGCACAGTAAGATATGTGAGTTATGCATGGTTTGGTAAAATCCGAACTAAAGTTTATCAAATTGAGCTAATCAGTGAAACTTGGAACTTGTTGTTTGAAATGTTCTATTTGGGTTTTAAAACACCAGCTTTGCCCCTTGTTGTCTCCTCCTCTCCATCTGCTGCGACTATTGTTCCCATTCCCTGCTAGTTGTATCATTGCATCGTTTCCTTCTATAATTCCACCTCCTGCACCTACTGCAGTTTCTAGTGAAAAACTGTCAGCCCCTTCTAGACTCTAGTGTATTCAGCCTGTACCTGCTATAGTCAAAAGACCACCCTAGTTGATTCTAATAGTGGTGGGCTGAAGTAACACCAGCGCAACACCAGGCTAAAATTGCCAATATCCAACTAATTAATCTTATGTTGTTGCAAATAGCTATGATCTACAAACACCTTACAGTGACAAATAGTATATATCTATTGGTAATATGAAGAACAAAAAGAAAAGAAAACATGAGAACATAACCAGTAGAGCAATATCGATGAAGATGTGATCATATTCTGGATAATGTAATTCTACTGCTTGGAAAGAGAATACATATTTTAATTACCATATGACTATACAGTATATGATGTCATCCCAAAACGTCATCACAAACAATTAACATGTAAGAATCAAACGAACTGACGGATAACCTTTTCACGACAGAGAACAATACATTTCCTTATTAACTAGAGAGATAGACAGGAAGTGTCTTACCAAGACTGCGGAAGCATGGTTGGCATTACCTTCAGAACAAGCGGTAAGTAGTCAATATCAGAAGCTGAATGTTCGTTACCCAAAAAGAAGGATGACAGAGCTCAACGTGTTTTCTGGTTCCCAGTATTGTATGCCCAAATATACTGCTTGTAACTGATCATAACAACATTACTGTCTACCTGATTGAAAAACATAAACTTTAGCCGATCTAAACCATAGATCTGCACTTAATTTGATAGCCATTTCTGCAAAGAGATCATGTAAATCAATATTGTTATGCAACAAATGGAAGTTCTCCTCCTGGAGCACCCAGACACAAAGAGTCTCCTCACGTATGTTAATTTGAGCATAAAAGATCGATCCGTTCGATTCCCGAGATAACGAGTCGAATCAATTTCCTGTCAGGAAGTTCAATCAACTTACATTGACAGAAATTCAGATTCATTGTTCTCTAGATTATAGCTACAATTCTATTATACCCGTCAATCCAGTACAACACATTGTGATGGATAATTACACCATGTTCGGGATCCCAATCAAAGGCACTTCGAGGGAAACTTAGATTGACACCATCAGGACAGCATACTCAGAGAATTCCATTTACCCAAATCAGAAGAAAACACTTGAATATTAAACTTGTTTGAATCCCCGTGCCGGCGGCAGACGCACAACCTTGTAACTACTGGTGGGCGATGTAAAACAGTCGTGACGAAACCAGTTAGAGTTGAGAGTCTTTGGTTATCAGACTGATGTGGTGCAGGAGGAAGTCGAACCCATTTTTGAGTAAGTGGATTACAGACATAATGAAATGTATGTCTAAGACATACAACCAACCCATTACTTGATCCCAAAAAGTATAATGTATGGTAAGTACTACTACTACTTGGTAAGAATTCAAAAAGAAAACCCATAGTGATTAGAAATGAATTGGGAAATGAGAATAATGGATATGCCAATGAAAACTCTCTCATTAACTTCGGTTTAAAGATGTACACTAGCATCCATGGAAGAGCAATAGTTGTATTATCAGCATTGCATTGAATCCATTTTGTATGAAATTAGGACTAGAGAGGTGAAAAATTCCATGTACCTGTGAGACACATTTGAACTTAAAAATGGCCTTCAAAGGAAAATACGGAAAAATTTGATGCCAGATATCGTCTGAGAAATATGTACTATTGTTCAGGGTTTTCATAACTTTCTTGCTAGAAGATGATTCTTCAGACATCGAGAATTTATGGAATCAATTATTTAATCTAGAACTGTTCTATCATCAGCAGCAAACGAACCTGTCATGAATACAAACAGAATCCACAAATAAGTATAATTACTGGGAACGAATTTAGCATTGTTTAAACCACAATTACTGATACATGTAATTCAGTTATACACAATTCAAACATTTCTGATTAATTCAAACATATCTGAATAATTCAGTTATACACAATTCAAACATTTCTGATTAACGTTCAATTATCAACCACCACCGCTAATCAGTGCTCAAAACCAAAATAACCATGACCCAGTCTTCATATTACAATCTGAATGAACATAATTTGCCCTGATTTTGAAAAATCCCTAAATACTTCTAATATTATGAAACCAAAATTTTTGAAATTGTAACATTTTTTAACCCATATTATCAAAATCGAAGAAGTATACAAGGATAAAAGGATATAACATACCTTTTTAATCTAACAATATCAATGATTCAATCCAAAAACTTCAAATATTCTTCTCCTCTAGCTTTTAGGGTTTCGACTGGTGGGTATGGTTGTGAACTTGAGAGTCGTGAATTTTACTTGATAGAGAAGAAAAAGAAAAAGAAGGTGGTGGTTTTAGGTTTCAATATCAGGGCAGTGGTGATGGTGGTGGACTGGTGGAGATCGTAGCTAAGAAGAATAAGAATTATCGCCAAGTGAAGATCGAGGAGTGACTATTGAGGAGTGGTGGTGCTCGGTGTTTAAATGAGATAGTATAATAGTTGGGCTAATGGGTTTTTTAAGTTAACAGAAAAGAAAAGTGATATTTTAATTTTTTTAATTTTTTCCTAAACCGGAGGTAGTACTTGCACCGAATTTTTTTGAAACGGAATCATGATCCGTCGCTTTATTGTTATATCAGATACCGTTAATTACTGGCGGACCAGTGGCTAGATTGGGTAGGATTTTAGGGTCGAACAATACGATCTACTCCAACATGGTTTTACCCATATCATGTGATGCAGTCCTTAAGGGGAACATAGAGCCATGATAGCTTAAAGCTGTTAATGGTTACCTCAACATACCAATTATTTTGTTTCTGATCAGAAATCCTGAAATTGGACTTATCTAATGCAATAATATAAAACAAGTAAGATTTCGAAATCTCGGATCCTAGTTAGTCCTGCCTATTTATTCTTCGGGACAGAATGGAAAAGAGATTTCTTGAATTTGATAGTTTATATTCAGTTTAGATTTTTCTCATTTTCATCTTTTTTTTTTTTAATCCAATCTACCGGAACCACATCACAAATGAGTTTGACCGACTAGAAATCTGCCATCAGTAACTTGTGGCATGTGTGGAGTAAACGCGGTTACATCCTCCCTTTTCTAAATAAAACCTCACCTCAGCTTTTACGCTATCCCCAAATCAAAATTTTAATTTAGTTCACTGTTTCAGCAATTTGTATTCTAGAGTCCGTGAGTGAAGAACGCAAAACTGCAAAATAAAATTGTTTAATAATATATAAGTATAAACTCTATGATGTTTCATTCAGCAAAGAGCAGATGTGTTAAGTTTTCTTTGTTGTGCCATTCAAGCGATATCTGATATTTTGGTACAATATATATGAATCTTGTCCCTTTTAATTTTATTTTTCTATTTACGATGATCGTATATTTTTGAAAAATATACGAGGGGTGTTTGTCGAGTAATATGTTTTGTTTGACCGTGAGGAAGGAAGTCTGTGCGAACGGTCCTTACCCTAAACCAAGATGATGGTCATTCAAAATGGCTTCCGCTCCGAGATAGAAGGTAGGCTTAATCTAAAGGAGGAAGCGAAAGAGATGAAGTTAGAGTTTTTGGTTGAAGAGAGTTGCATACGAAGAGACTCTAAGAGAGAGAGGGTTGCGAGAGAACTTGCATAGATTGACCAATCGTAAGTCTATTTATAGCTCTACAAAACCATAATTTTTAGTCATTGGGAAAACGATAGGTGAGAGGAACCTCACTTTCTCCTAGATCCCAAGATTAATATATAAGGATATAACCTATCTAGTCTATCGTGAATCCTCCCACGGCCGACTATTCCCGCCTGAATTGCCATATATCGTCGTCGACTAAACCCCTAATTTTATACTCTCATTTGATACATGATCGGTGTTTTTATGTGATGTGTCATGCGACGTGTTAGCATTCTTGCAAGTTGTCATAACTTTACATGTGTTTGCACGTGGAGGCCTTCTAAAATCATGTGAAAATCGAGGAAGGCTCGATATAGTCAGAGAGAGCACAAGTTAGGCTACGGTCCATCTTGACTTAATCATGAACGCGAGACTTTTCAGCTTGGCCCTTCGACTGTGATAGTGGTTAACTATTCACCTACGGAGTCGTTCACTGATTAGGGCGATCAGCCATCCTTCAGTGGAAAACATAAGTTCCGCGACTGCCGGGACAAGTCATATATTCAAGTTATACGACCATTTTCAACCGATCTCGTTGGGGTCTCCATCAAGCGTCCCCGTTGGTACAACCTTAGTGTGGGTCTCAAAACAACGAATGAGTTTAGGGAGTAACGGGTGAGACCCTTAATGTGGGTCCGATTTAAATTATAATATAAAAAAAATATATAAATTCAGATTTGCTGAAATGCCTGAATGGCTAAATCTGAAATAATCTGACTGCATCAAGGTCAAGTAAGGTTAAATGGAACTCAAGTCAAATTCAAGGTAAAGTCAAGGTCAAGGCAAAGTCAATGCAAAGTCAAAGTCAAGTCAAATGGAACTCTCAAATAAAGTCAAGTCAGTCAAAGTCAATGGAACTCAAATGAAACCCAAACTGAAATTCAAATTCAAACTCAAACTTGAGAATTCCACATTCATACATTCATTCTATCCATTGGGTTTAAAATTACACAAAAAAGATGAAATTCTGGTTCAAGACAATACATGTCCAAGCTAGCTAGATTGTAAGTTCTAACAAGAAGATGCTAAACTAATAGAGAATAAGCTAAAAACATGTTAAACAACAAAACGATAAGCTCCTCCAATGACAATGAACTTAGCCCATACTTCATAAATGATATCAAGTAGAGCATCTATGTGTTGTCTCCCTGTTTCACATACGACAAAGAACGTTGTTCCTGCAAAGCAAATCAACGACAGCACAATGACTTCGTTCGGTTCATAATACACGGATAGAAAAAATAAGTTACTAGAGTTTACTTATATTCTTTCTTTAACATAAGGTATACTATGGTAAAGACGTTGATGTGGTGTTATTATAGTGATCATAATAAACAATATAAATTTAATCGCCGAGAATTAAAGAATGAATGAATGTGGAACTTAAAGGTGCATTGTTGTTCACAACCAAGGTAAATAACTCATCCATCTTCTAATGACTCATCTAAATATCCATTTTGTCAACGAGTTCCCAGGGATCCAAAGTACCAAATATTGCGGAGTCCGCTACCACCTTCATAATTACGCTTTGAATAAACGGTGGTCAATTAGTCCTAAACAAGAGAGGTTAGGTAATATGCATCTTCCTATGGTATCAACTCTTGTTTAGAGTATCTCAAACTGGACAGTCTACTAAGTTCGCAATCATAGATATCAAATAAAGAAGACATGTTTAAAATCCATCTAAACGTTAATACGATATTTTCCGGTGTGCAAGCGGAAAAAGAAAATGAAATTAATCAAGTGTGAGATAAATTACCTTTGAAACCTAAAAACGATTAATCCGGGTCAGTGCATCTCTCAAATCTCCATAACCATTTTCACTGAATGCGAAACTCCGGGCTTGTTGTACTAATCAAAACCGAAAGACATCCATAGAAAATACATAAAGAGGTCGAATTATTTCAAGTGACTCATTAAACATCAAATCGGCCTCAAAGATAGATAATAAATCTACATATCCAAACCGATGAAATGGATACTGAATAGATTTACATATATTACTTGCATGATGTTGCACCAAGTCTGGTTGAGCAGAATGATCGGATCTAAGGTGAGATTAGCCGGCGGGGTTCTAGCTTCCATTACAAGTTGATGACTTTTTAGATTTCTTTGAACTATGGTATCTATAACCTCGACATCCTTTGCTGGATGCACACTTGAGTTCTTGGTGTTCAAGAAGGGGGACTAAACCACGGTGTATGCAAATCGTAGGCACATACCAAAGCATTAATTTACATAACAAAACCTAAATCAAATATTACTAAGTCATACAAAGGCATCAACTTCACGTTTTTCCATGTCAATGGATTCAACATATCTTGAAATTCTTCATCGCAAAATAAACAAAACCATATGAGGTTACTTAAACTCGACCAATGGTAGATAGTAATTCTAATAACAAGATGCTAAACTATTAGACAATAAGCTAAAAACAACATGTTAAACAACAAAACGATAAGCTCCTCCGAGTGATAATGAACTTCGCCAATACTTCATAAATGATATCAAGTAGTGCATCCATGTGTTGTGCCTCGGTTCACATATGACAAAGAACGTCGTTCACATGCAGCAAATGGATGCCAATAGACAAACCAATGAGACGGAGTTAGACAGCAGTGACAGACAAGAATCCCAGTATTACAAGCTAGCAGGCGTGCAGAACCAAAATAAACATATAAAAATTCTTGAGACTACCATGCCTCACTAAGGAGTGTAAGCTCCAAAAGTAACCGAATATCAGAAGGAACCTACATATCAAATCTGACCGATTCATAATCACATTGGATGCGTAACCATCATGAATAATACAATTTGCAAGATGAACAACATCTGCCTCGAGTTAAGGAAACAACCTAACAACCCTTATCGCCACTTTCACCGACTTGAATCTTAGTACACCATTGCGGGCCCTAAGCACAGAAACTTCATTAGTGATCATAAAGTGGCATGGATCTATAAATAAGGCCTCTTCAATAAAAATATAAAAAATATTATCACATTTATTCATATTCTTTGTCATAATATAAGTTACCACTCATATAATCTGTTTTAGTAATGATGGTTTGACGCCAAAGACATCCCTGCATCCTCTGTATAGAGCATCCCAACAACTTAATGCAGACCAATATGTGGCCGTAACTAGTTTTACACATGCAACAGAATAAGTTTTCAAGCATCAATTAACCAAAAGTTACTTGGGTAGTATACTAGCAAACTAGCTTAAATTGAGAATATAGCTTTAAGGATTAAAGATTATGCTTCTGGCATTTTCTATGAGAATATAGCTGAAAAGATTAAAAGGGATTATAGATTATTTCTTGCCGGTTTGCTATGAGTATAAATACATAAAGCAATGTCGGCTTCGAAATGAGATAATGCCATGATGATTGGCTACAAACACGGTAGAGGTTGTAAAACTTAGCTACAGTATGAAAAATAACTAAGAACTCACATATATAGACAAAGTACTATCCACGTGTTACGATGGCATAAAGAAGCATGGTACCAAGGCTACATAGTACTCGAATAAAGACCCCTAAGGAACCAAGAACAACCAAATTTGTGCGAGGTTTTGATATATGTGTACTCACAAGTTTTTATATATGTGTACTCACAAGGCATTTAGATTGTAAGTCGTTCAAACAAAAGCATGACATCATGTTGAAGACACAGCATACACCATATGTGCGTGCAATGCAGTTTACAAGACTTCTAAGCGGTGACCGGAAGCTAAGAGCATTGGAGCAGGGATTCTTAGATGCGTGTGTATATAGAGATATTGACATGTGATTTATTTATTAGTCTTTCTAAAATAAAAAGATTATAGTTGTAGTTTTCTTCTCTACGGTTTGGGTTATAAATACGTCAAAAAATGTAATCCCAGTCGAGACCTTACTTCACATATCTCTGGTTTTAGATAAAACATTTCAGCCATATACGATAAGTAATGATTATAATTTACTGCAAGTATGATTATAATTTATGCAAATAGGTTGATCTAAGTAATTACCTTTCTAGCAGCTGATATAATGATGCAGATTCCCATGGAAGAAGAGTATAAAGCCTTCGTGGAACTCCATATGGAACTTTGATTGGAATAAATTGTGTGCGGTTAGGGTGTGACTTGAGTTACCAAACATAAAGAAGCAAATATAGGCTTCGTAGAGCGCCATTAGTCTAATATAAGCCCCAAATGTACGCATGACATCAAGAGTACCACCACAATAAGCAAAATTTTGAATTTGTTATTGGTTGAAGGATAAATGATTCACTTTGACCAACACTGCTAGGGGAAAGTAGCAAAGTTCACTGGTTCCGATTCACAATCTCCATGGCCACAATAGCGACAGTAGGCAATAGTGTACTAACAATACAACTTTTACATCAACAACATCATAGTAAGATCCTGCACAAAAGATAAATTGAAAAAAACTACTTCCAATAAGAGTAAACACGTATAACAAAATAACAAGTACATTAAACCTTAAAAAAAAAGTGATACGATGATAGATATGGCGAGTCCTATATTTCCTCATTATCCACTTTTATTCGAGATCTACAAAATAAGTTCCACTTGTCAAGTCCCTAGATTTACACATTCAATACTCTTTCTTTTCTTTGAGGATACATGGATAACTTTCATAGAAAACTCCTTATCTCTAGCAATAAAGCTACTTTCATGGACTCCGGTTTATGATACCTCTTTTAACATCTTGTAAGGCTCTAGAATCTTTCTTATAGCTTGGACATTATGCAAACCCGATGAAATCTTTTTGTCTATAATCACTTTAAAGATCTTCATAAACAATACCAGCTCAACAAAATTGCACTTGGGGCCTTGGAATACGAAACATGGACTAATCACAAATTATATAGAGTGTGAAGTGTGCTTCTTTGGTCTATCAAACCCCAAGCTTATTCTATAACAATCACACAATAATTAGCGAGATGAGACAACGGGACAAGATAGAAATTTTGGACCAAATTTTCTAAAGGAGCCACATGATAAATAAATAAATCACCACAAAAGGAAGTACATGCCTTGATTGACGTCTAGCGGGTGAAGGGTATTTAGATGTCAAAATTTATAACATTAATTCACATAAATTGAAATCAAAAATTGCAAAAATCAATTCAAAAAAATATTTTATAAGTTAATGTGACGAGGATTAGATTATTCTAACTTCCTCCTAATATTGCACATACTTAGAACGATGCGAACATAAAGAAGATAACATTGCTTGTAGAGATGTTACGCTAAGTTAAACACAGTTATAGTGTATATAAACCCAAGTCGATAGCTGGACAACACATAAAATCCACACCATCCTCAGCAGGGTATGAAGTGCAAGGATAGAGAACTAAACCACTCCACCATTAACACGCAGTCGCATGAAACAAAATTTTCTTCCAAATTTATTGCATTAGTACTAATCTAGCATAATGATACTCATTACCAATGTAACAACATCAAAGAAATTGACAAATCAAGTGAGCAAACATAAGACAAGTGTGCAAAGATATTACCAAACCCTTAGAACTCCTTATGTTGTCCTCTCTGCTCGCATCAATTTTCCCGAGTTGAATAACCACTAGACGCCCCTCTTCCATAATCATACTCACGCAGTGACTCAATTCAACAACTAATCCTCACGATCATGAGTACACGTGCATTGCCTATACATCCGACAAAAAAACACAAAACTTCAAGATATTAGATACTTATCGAAACTCTATTTGTCATTTCATCAAACAAATAAATTGCATAAATGAAATGGGTATATGTTTATTAACTTCCGGGTGAACTCAACACTAAACACAGAGAGAAATCCCCAAAAATATCAAAATCCTCAAAAATAAAGAGAATTTAATTAGGCCCTAGATTTGAAAAGTAAAGGGGTTGTTTTCTTCTACCTTGTAAGAAACATCTAAAATTGTTTAAACTCTTCAAACAATCCGCAAATAAAAACCACAAATTAATCGTATCTAAAGTTTGATCTCTAAAAATAGATGGTAGAGTGAAAAAATCGGAGAGATGTTAGTAGTGACATGTGAGAAATGAGGAAAAATCAGGTTTATACGCATGATTTCGAGGGAGAAAGTAAGGGTTTCTGATTGTGATGATGAAAACGAAGATACGGTTTTGGTAGTTGTAGAAGAGGAAATCAAACCCTAATTAATGCCTGCGTTGCAAAATAGAACCCTAATCCAAAATTTGATACCAAATCCAACATAAAAATTGAAAATTTCAACAAACACAATTTAGATGAAACCCTAAGAAAACCCCCAAATCAAACCCCTAATTTCATTCCAAATCTTAACATAATTTGAGATTTCTTGGTTTCCTCACGTAAATAATGTGATTTTCATATGAAGTTAGAGTTTTGATTTAGGGGATATAGACATGAATTTTGTTCATGGAATTAGGTGATTTTATTTTACATTTTGGTAAACAAAACTAGAAGAATAAATAAGAACAAGATCGGTGTTGTTTGTGTCATTGGAGATCGGTGTTGGTGTTGTTCATAGATGATTCGCTGTGAAGGTAGCTAGGTGGTGGTTGGTGGAGAGGGAATGACGGTGAAGTTGGAGAAGAGATGGATAGGAGTGAATAGTGAGTGAAAAAAGAAAGATCATGGCAGACAGAAGGAGAAGATATCGTTATCCTCAATAATACGCAGGTCTCTTAGTTAGATCCATCCATCCATCTCATCTCAATCAATGGCTCAAATCTTCAACATCTCCGTGCCTAGTTCATCGAGACATGCAAAAACGATGGCTAGCAGCGTATGCTAAGGGCACGTCGGGTTCAGTGGGATACAAGGGTCAATAAATTTTGTTATTCGAGAGGCCGCTTATTAAGCTCTCGGATATGAGTCGGTTTTTTATTATATCGAGAGCCGGCTATGTATGGTCCGCGGTCCAACTACCATTAATGAGGGTCTCGGATGTGGAGGTAGTTAAACACCCATTTTCCACTAGTGCATTGACCTATAAAATCCATTTGGCTGAGTGGATGGGGTGATCAACCATTAACCTATGAGAGAGCCAGGGTCGGCCATTGACGTATATGAGCGATCAATCTTGACATATAAGATCTTTTATCTTTGGAGTGGTGAAGTCCTTTCTCTTTGTAGTAACCGAGCTCTTTTGCCTCCGAGCGATAAAGGATATTCGATATTGAGAGATCAAGGCTCTCAGCTCGAAATGATAGAAGGCTCTTCAGCCTCGGAGCGGCGAGCTTCTTCGCCTTCTAGTTATGGAGGTTCTTCACCGAAGTGATGGGAGCTCTCGGGCCTAACCAGCATTCTTTGACTTTGAGTTGGCCTTTTGGGCTTCATATCGTTTAAGTTCGCACGCTCCCTCTGCATGGCTAGTGCACGATCCTTTTTTGGGTTTGAGACATCGGCTAGGTTGGACGTTTGGTCGAGTGACGCTTTTACCTCGGAGCACCATAATTACGATTTTACCCTTCGGATGACGAAATGATTGTTTAACCCTTGGTCCAAAATCACCATCTACAAAAACTAACATATTCTGGTGAGCTCCGCTTAAGTAAGCAACTACCACTGAAAAGTGAGATAGAAATCCCAATGAAGGAGTCTTTTTCACCACAGGCTTAGTATGCTTCCTTCCTGATACTAGCTAGTTATGTAGTATCATATTTTTGTACTTCGAATAATAGCGAATTTAATACTAAGTCGTGTTATTCATATTTGTCGGAAGACTCCACTTCTTCTCAATGCATCAACAGTTTGCATATGGAATGTTCGGCAAAAATTTGAATTCCGTTCTAGGTAACAGAGTTAAGAATCGTTTCAGAGCTCTTACAATATTGCATGCTCCCTAAAAACATGTACTCACGTTTGTCGTAGGAGGAGTCTATCTGACACAATTTCGTGCATATATTCGCTTGTTTTTCTCTAGAGAGAGCTCATTGTTTTCTCTTGTGTTGACTTTCAAATTTTCTTTTTCTTTCAGAAACCAAGGTACTGAAAGGCGTGAAGCGTTTCATTTTAGGAAGCGATGCGTATGTCGAAGCGTGAAGCATTGCTTCATGGTTGATGTTTAAGAATGTTTTCTATACATAAATTGAGTCGTAACTAGTAATTATAAATTATTAAGAAGATAATATCATATAAATTTTATATAAGTCTAATTTTATCAAAAAACAAAGCGTGTACACGATTGACCTACTCCCGGAGCAGTGGGAGGTGGGGTGTTCGATTGCCTCTAAAATTCATATTTTATTTTAAAAGCTTTAAAACTCGGGATAAATTCTTAAGCATAATTTGAAGGCGCAAGCATGTAACTGCATTCAAAAATGACTTCCTGTGGCTAAACTGTCGGAAATCAATTGGAGACAATGTCACGCTCACGAAGCGTGAAGCATACGCTTTAAAACCATCACGAAACAACTTGGCACTGGGTTTGGGTATCTTGGTCTTAGTTATCCAATTCCAAATTTGAGTACAACTCAGGTCCTTAAATACATTTTGGGATTTTTAACAAAGTGACGCACTTTGGATTTATGGTTTAACAAAGTGCCATTGTTTTCTCAAAATATATAAAATGCCATCTACATTATTATTTCCGTCTGGGCCTACGTTTTAGTAATTCGTTGACATAGTCAATTCATCACGTGAGTGAGAACAATTTGGTGACGCTAACTACTACCCTATCCCTTCCTTCCCTTTCCTTCGTTTCTTCGTAGTCCTTTTCTTCATCAATGGGTTGGGTTCACGAAAATTCATCTTATTGATGTTTATTCGGATTTCAACCGATCAATTATAGTTTATAAATATCAATTGGAGGATCTCCATAAGTATGGTGGTAATAGGGGACAAGACTTGGCGAGAAAGGGGATCGATGTTGCCATTGTTTGGTGGCTGATTCAAAATGGCTAGATGGGTTTTCAGCATTGATTAAGATCACGAGACAAGGGTGCCGAACTCGTTTGGTTTGGTTAGATTTTAAGATCAGAAAGATCACTTGAACTTGTTCCGCAACAAGGGAAAAGAGAGGTTAATGGCATAAATTGAGAAACATGCGGTTGACGAGATGAAGAGGAAGTTGCGAGGTGATCTTTTGAGTTGCGGAGAATTAGGATTTAATCTCGGGTTCCACAATTGATTGAAGAAATAAGTCTAGGATTTTTGAAGTCTGTGAATCGATTGAGAGACGGGTTTGTTGTGATATGGGTTTAATAATTGTAGAGAGGTTGAATCTCGGCCTCAATTGAAGATGTATTCAAGAAACAGCGTGAAGATTGGTGATGTTATAGAGATTGTGTATGTTTTGATTATTGGGTCTCTATCCTATTCATATTTGCAGGAAGATTGGTAGTAAAGGAGTCTTAAAGATCAAGAGATAGTATCCATAATTCACCATCGATACGCGTGATCACCATTCGATAGAAGTTCCATTTGAGTTCACTAACCAGGTTCTACTAGCAGGTTCCACTGTCATTATTTACTCATGCTCCTAGTCGATTTGAATTAGTCCTATTTTAGATGATTCGGGGATTAAATGTCTTTACTAGGACCGATTTATCGCCACATAGAGCAACTGCGAGTACAATGTTCTCAAAATAGCAGGATGGAAAAGGTTAAGAGTATGGCGATTTAATAAATTTGTAAACTAGTGGCGGAGTTTCTTCACACAGCAGATTGGGGTATACCCAAATAATTGGGGTATACCCACAATAAAATAAAGCAAGTGTGTAGTAGAAGTGAAGCTACCCCTTAACCCATATTTTTGTAAATGGCTAAAATGTCCCCATAATGATTAACTCTAATTTAACTAAAATGATTAGATTAGTTAGTTGATTTAGTTATAAGTTGAGTTTTAGAAATCATTTAGAGAGAGAATTAGTATGAAGGAGTAGAGGAGATTTTGAGGGCGAGTTAGGGTTTTGTGAAATTTGTGATATGAGTGAGGATGAGTAATTCTAATCCTGATTTTGATCAGGAGTCTTCTAACTTTCCTCCCTACATAGAGTACTTGTATGATGATCTACGAGACCATGATCGAATGGATTACATGCATGACCCTACTTACTTTCCTCGAACTCATGATGGGTATGGAAGTGATGATGTATTGGGCCAAACGAAGAATCCAATGACCAGAAGAAGAATGGAGCTACAGTAATCGGGTAGACAACCTACGTGGTGAAGATTGTATTTTTCCATGCAAATGATGGATTTTGCTTCTTTTTTGAGCTGCGCTTGTACAGGGTCGCAAGGTCGGCGCTTGTCGATCATCAGCAGGCCATAAAAGCCGTGGTTCACTTTGAACAGTTCCAGGCTTTTCATGAGAATTACCACGCCGACAATGTAGAAATTTGAACCTTGCCGGCGTCCATTTTTGAAACACAAGAGCCTTTACTTAAAAATGCTTACGCCCGGCATTGTCATGTTTTATGAACTTCCACGGCTGTTTCCATGTCGACAATGTTTATATTCTATTACGTTGGGTCTTTTCTAGCCGCAGCATTGTTTTATATGTCGTGAGCAATACAGTCAGGTGATCACACATCGGCTAGAAGCTTTTGATGTTTTGTAGATTGTGGCATTGGTACCTATGGAGTGTTGATGGTGGTTTTTAAACAAGGGGTAAAATCGTAAAACCCCATGACTAGTGTTACCCCAACACATTAAATAAGAGCATTTAACTCGGGTGTAAATAATTAATAGGGGTATTTTTCAAAATACCATATTGAGGAGTTTCGACATAGAACCCTAATTCCAAAACCAAGCCGCATTGCGCACTGCATGGCAACAAATGCCAAACCAATCCGCACCTGCTAGCACCATGGCAACAATGCCAAACCAAGCCGCACCGCTGCGCACCATGGCAACAATGCCAAACCAAGCCGCACCGCTTCGCGCTCATGGCAACAATGCCAAACCAGTAGCACCATGGCAATAATTCAAACCAAGCGCACTGTCTTGCACCATGGCAACAATGCCAAACCAAGCACTACTTTGCGCACCCATGGCAACAATGCCAAACCAAGCCCCACTTTGCGCACCATGGCAACAATGCCAAACCAAGCCCTACTACGCACCATAACAACAATGCCAAACCAAGCCGCATACTTTGCATGCCACCATGGCAACAACGCCAAAACCAAGCGCCGCTGCGCGCCATGGCAGCACGCGCAGAAAGCCAAACTACATATCGCACTCATTGCAACCATGCCAAACTAAGCCGCTATGCCATTGGCACATGCCAAATATACGCCCTAGGCTTGCAAAACGTGCAACTAGGTCAACATGGCCGTCACGTGCCATATTGGCACATGCCAACACGTACCAAAGCCATATTTCCAAGCCGCTATGCCATTGGCTGCATAGCAAATATAGCGCCCTAGGCTTGCAAAACGTTGCTGACTAGAGTCAACATGGCCACTGCGTGCCATTGGCACATGCCGACACGTACCACTGGCCATATTTCCAAAATCGCTATGCCATTGGCGCATGCCAAATATAGCGTCCTAGACTTAAAGCATGCGGCTAGGTCAACATGGTCAGTACGTGCCATTGGCACATGCCAATACGTTACCACAAGCCATATTTCAAGTCGCTATGCCATTGCCGTATGCCAAATATAGCGCCCTAGACTAACAAACCATGCAGCCTAGGCCAAGTCGGCCATGCATGCCATTGGCACATGCCAACATGCTCGCTACGGTAGCTTTTCCTACTCAAGGCCACGTCCCACTACCATCGCATGCCATCGGCACATGCCAACATGCTCACTTGGTAGCTTTTCTTGCAAAGCCACGGCTACTAGCAAGCCACGCATGCCATTGGCGGCATGCTAACATGCTCGTTGGTAGCCTTTCCTACCAAGGCCATGGCACTTAACGGCACACGCATGCCATTCGAGCTTACATGCCAACATGCTCATATTGGTAGCTTTTCACATGCTCAATGGCCCACTACGTCACTACTGACCACGCATGCCATTGGCACATGCCAAACACACATGCCGGTAGCCTAACACTGCAAACGTGCAACCTACCACCAGGGCATTCGCAAATGCCATTGGCACATGCCAAACACACACGTTCGTAGCCTAACTTGCAAGCCGTGCAACCTACCACCAAGGCATTCGGCACATGCCATTGGCACATGCCAAACACACACGCCCGGTAGCCTAACTTGCAAACCGTGCAACCTACCGCCAAGGCATTCGCACATGCCATTGGCATCATGCAACGCTGCCTATTGGTAGCCTAACTGCAAAGCTGTGCAATCTACCACTAAGGCATTCCGCACATGCCGTTGGCACATGCCACACACGCCACTAGCGGCTCACGGCATTGCCACTTACCTCAACGTGACAACCTACCACCAAGCATTACGCACATGCCACGACGCCACTAACGGCACGGCATTGCCACTTGCGCTCGAAAGTGACCACGCCAGCAACAAGGGTATTCAGCACATGCCAATGTTACATGCCACGCGTCACTAGCGACGCCACTTGCACTCAAGGTGCAACCAACACCTCGAGATATCACACAACCTGGGGGATGCTTCAGGGTTTGGTTTGGCGGTCACCGACTTGCCAGCGTACACTACGCTCACATTAGAAAGCGTGAAAAGGAATAAAGCGGTCAAATAAATGAGAAATAATGGTGAAAACGTTTTCACCATAAACACCTTACGGGTTACCACCTCCTCTCATTATTTCACCCTTTACTCTCTTCCTTCATGAGGCCGGGGTACGTTTCAATCTCGACTTGGCATAATGGGTCTTACCTATTTCACCGGACAACAAGTCTCGAGTCGGAGAAAAATACTACACTCTCGGAAAGGCAACTTTGCAAGCTCTCCCAAAAGCTTTCATCCCTTACAAGCTTCAGAAGCTTCCACTTTCTAATACAAGTC